>JAVQJF010051654.1:0-24017 GCA_036023855.1 Gadopsis marmoratus | reverse complement strand
ATATATATATATATATATATATATATATATATATATATATATATATAGCTCTCCCTGAGTAGTATGTGTGTGGTGGATGTTTTTTTTTTCTTCAGGGCGTAAAGGAGGTGACATTGCTGGGTCAGAACGTGAACAGCTACAGAGACACGTCAGAAGAACAATTCTGTGGTTCATGCCTGACCGAGCTCAGCCAGGGGTTTAAGACCGTCTACAGAAGAAAACAAGGAGGACTACGCTTCTCCGAACTGCTGGATCGAGTGTCACACATCGATCCTGACATGAGGATCAGATTCACTTCCCCTCATCCTAAGGATTTTCCTGATGATGTACATAATACTCCTTTTAATTCTGCTAAGAGTGCGTCTGCTGAATACACATATGATACTCAAAAGCACTAAATCTCATTACAACACAGTGTTAATTTACAACCATCAGGTGACCAATATAGATGTTCTTCAGAGTTTCCTGTTTAATCACATTTTCCAACAAAAGAATCCTGCCCCTTTCTGTGTAGAATTCCCTGCATTAACTTGGATGATTGAGGCTTCCTGACCTGGTCTGTGTGCTGGTGTTTACAGGTTTTGCATCTGATTGCGGAGCGAGGGAACATTTGTCAGCAGATCCACCTTCCAGCCCAGAGTGGGAGCAGCAAGGTCCTAAAAACAATGCGCCGTGGGTAAGAGACCACTATGCTTATTTTTCCCCGCCTAAATTGTCAAAGAAATTCAATTTATAACACTGTTTGCGAAGTCTCACAAAATATCACTGTGTTCTAATAATGTGTATTTTTCTCATAAAATGTACAGCTACACGAGAGAGGCCTACGTTGATCTTGTGAAGAACATCAAGAGAATTATCCCAGGTAGGCTACAAAAATCAGGTTAAATTTGTTGTAGTACTAGTAACATTTCACTCAAGTAAAAGTATTGTTACTTTAAAGACATCTTACGCAAAAGTAAAATTACTTTTGTAAAAAATTCACTTGGATGAAAGTAAAAAACTGGTCGGCTACACCTTGCAGCCTGTGCATATGACTGATTATCAATGAATTTAATAAACATAAACCGCCTTTCTGAGTGTAGCCTTACTAGAAAACACGAAGAACCAGAGTAGGACAAACCTCAGACTATTAAAGTTAAATGCAATAACTTTCATTTGTCACCTATTTGTAAGTTACACTATGATTAATAGTTTATGATAACACTAACTTTCACACAGTAAGGAACCTTACAGTGCCTGAAGGGCATTTGCTTTGGTATTATCATCTTGATAAAGTGGTGTGTGGTCTCTGTTTAACATTAATGACATGTCCGTGTCAGAGGTGAGTCTCAGCAGTGACTTCATCTCAGGCTTCTGTGGTGAAACAGAAGACGACCACGATCAGACTCTGTCTCTGATCAGAGAGGTGGGCTACAATGTGGGATTCCTGTTTGCCTACAGTATGAGAAAGGTGAGCTCTTGTGTGTTTGTAATTTAAGCTACACCACAAAAAGGTTATGTATTTTAGAGTGAAATCCAAGCTGTTATTTTCAAAAGTGTTCTCTTTGCCACACAAATGCTCTAGTTTTAATATTTTTTGCAAATGCCCATGTCATTTTCTTTCTCAGAAAACCCATGCATCCCATCGGCTACAAGATGACGTGCCAGCAGAGGTGAAGCAACAGAGGCTGGAGGAGTGCATTGCTGTATTCAGAGAGGAAGCTGTGAGGGTCAACACTGCTCTCATTGGCAGCACACAGCTTGTCCTGGTGGAGGGAGTGAGTACTGCACGCATGACAGGCACACCCTCGAAGGATATATGGTTTAGAAAATGCATGAATGGGTATTATTCCTAAATTCGTTACCCTAAACATGAGTAGTTTGTTCAAACACATATTTTAGAAATTTTCCTCTCAAAACAAATCCAGACAAAAGATACTGCTGCATCTCTGTACATCTACCTGGATAAAATATTGCCACTGGCACATTTTTGAGAACATTGCAATGTTCTCAAAACCTGTTAAGTGTTTAGTTAAGTGTTAAGTGTTTCCCATAGGATTTCATAAGATCCTGAGGGCAGGACCCTGAAACCTCTAGGGTCCCCCCTCCATGAATAACATTTTTAAAATTTT
The DNA here is from genome assembly GCA_036023855.1 of Gadopsis marmoratus. Lineage (NCBI taxonomy): Eukaryota > Metazoa > Chordata > Actinopteri > Centrarchiformes > Percichthyidae > Gadopsis > Gadopsis marmoratus. The sequence goes on along the minus strand of JAVQJF010051654.1, from coordinate 21,906 downwards.
AAAGTTAAATGCATCAATCTGGTGCACTTTGAGAGCAAAATTAAGAAGCTATATCTGTTTAACACAGTTCACAAAATACACTAGAGCACACATTTGAGCAAAAGTGGTTACCTGTGTTGAACAGGTTTATTGAGATGGCGTTACATCACTATTGACAAACATTGCAGCTTGCATTTGGGCATTTAATTATTGTAGGCTTTGAGAAAAAGACTTCCAATGCCCTTGAGTATCAAATTCATGTCTCATCTCTTCGGCATATCTCTAACTGTTGTGGAGATATGACGCATTAAAGACAACGTGATTTTTGGGATCTTATACAAACCTGCGGGTATCGGAGGGTTAACGCAGAGTGAGAGATGCTGAACAAGTATTTTTGCGGTTTCTAATGAGACTATAATGGAAGAAATTAATCCATACATTAGTTAATGAATGGGGAAACACTGCTGTTACCAGGCAACACTGCTCATCTCTGGGTTTCCGTTTTCATGCAGGAAAGTAAAAGATCTGTCAAGGACCTGTGTGGGAGAACCGATGGCAATATGAAAGTAATTTTCCCCAAAGAGGATGTTGCTGTTCAGCCTGCAGAATCCAACACTGCGCCGGTCAATGCTGGAGACTATGTGCTGGTGAAGGTAAGGTTTGTTTCATACAGATGGTACATCTTTAAAGTTTCTTCAAATGACTGATATGGCATCAATAGTGTTGATAGATATTAGTTTAATACAGATATACTGGTAATGGCATATATGTTGGTTGACAAATAAAAAAAATATGCAGTACAGAAATGGCAAATATGTGTTTCGGTAATTTAGAAACAGTGTCAGTGTTACATAGCTTTTCCACCAGATGGCACTGACAAGTTTATTTTTTTCTTTAGTAACCTAATTTAAAGACCCTGAAAACTTATTTTCTCATTCAGCCTCGTAATATGTGTTGGCATCATGCATGGACAAACAACTTTCTGCCAAAGTTAGAACAAGTTTTGCTATTTCAGATGATTTGATGTGTGTTTTTCCTCTGTGCTCCTCTCAAAGATTAAAATGTAATGTCACATACTTATTGTACTTATCATATTGGTCAGGCTATACTTCAAATGCTAGATACATATATGTTTTCTATCAGTTTAAGACTGAAGTTTGGAAGTGTCTCTATACTCATCCTAAAATGAGAAATCCATTGCAGATGTTCAAATGTAGGCGATCCTTAATTTAAATCATGTTAAACTCATCTCTAGCTATGACACATCAACCATCACAAAAAGGGGCAAGGTTAAAGATTATAGCCCGAAAAAAACAGTCCTGCCATTGAGTTGTAGGACATCATTTCAATAATCATCACAGTCAAGAACGTTTAAGGCATTATCTGTTACTTTCAAAGTTTTCATCATTCAATCTTTGTTATGTCTCTGTAATATAGATATTGTCGGCCAACTCCCAGAGCCTGAGAGGCCGAGCCCTCAGTCACAGCGCCCTGAGAGACACAGTGAAGCACTGAGACTCTGCCTGGCACCTAAACATGTGATTGAAATATACTCTTGATTGACACTTGACAACACCCAATAAACTCTTATATTTTCCTCTTGAATGAATTTGAATCTTCCAGTCACATCGGTCTGCTGTGATGACCTATGAAAACTGCCATGTGTTATTTATACAGTAACTGTTTTGAACTGCTGAAGTCATTGAAACCTTTTTGGGTGATGTCAATTACACAGTTTGTATACTGAGACTAATGTGTTTTAGCTGAAGCAGTGGTGCTTAATTGGTGTTTATGGGCTTCTCCAAATGTCATGCATCAGCACATTTGTAGAATTCAGAAAATTTAAGAATTTGCCTAATTTCAGCAGCAGAAGTGCTGTGATCCGCTTTGGAAGGAGCATATATCAAAAAAATGATTGTGGTGACAAAAAGCAAACCCTGTCCTGCAGACTGTTCTGTTATGACAAGACTGCATTAATCCTGTTGGAAAAGTTAACTGCCCCAACTACATTTTATATGTATAAACCCTGGAGGTCAAAGAAATTTAAAAGAGAAATTGTATTAAAAAAATTATTAAAATCTGGGGTGATATCAAAATGCAAACTGCAAGAATCTGCATTTCTTATACTCATAGTAGATGTAATAAATTGTGTCTTTGAAATTTCTCCGGTCGTTGTAGTTGTGTGTTTACAATGGCATGTGGCAGTACAGAAATTAATGGTGGCACTTTCCAGAAATGCCATTCAATCCATGAACTGAACATCTGTCCCAATCAGCATATAGTCCTAGAGGAAAATAAAGCATAGCAACAGCAGTTCATAACAGTGAGATGAGGAAGTCTGTTCAGCAGCTAGAATTTTGAGATGTTTCCTACCGTGACCTTAGCCCACATTAAAATCCCTGTCATAATAAATGCAGCTCATTTCAAAACATGCAGATTTATAGAAAACATCCAGTCTCTGACCTTCATGACCTGAAGCTGAGTATTCACAAGCTCCATCTTTCCAAGTATAGGAAGTGGGTATCCCTTTGCGAATTTTACTATGAAGCAAAATTCATATATTTTAGATGACAAATCCTGATGTGGCAAACAGTGATATTAGCAGGGGTTTCATATACTGTACAGTTTTAATTATACAGCACAATTCATGCATTAAATGCAGCTCAAAGTGCTTTACAAAGATCATAAAATACATCAATATAAAAAATAAATACTTTGGGTACAACACACAAGTTTAAAATAAACTTTAAGATAAAAAGGACAATGAGCTTAAAGCTGGTGCAATCTAATTACAAAAAATAAAGTGATATAAAATACAGACACTAGCAATGCGCAAGCAGGTTAAATAAATGTTAATACAACATTTTTAAAAAAGGGCAACTTTCTGATATCGTTACTTAAATGTGCAATCGCTGATTTTTTTGGGGGGCAACTGAAACAAGTTGACACATCATCACCTTGTAAGTTAGCAAATAGTTGTTTATTTACACATCCAGTAGTTATAGAGCAACATTGTCATTCATTTTTCACTCATGTTTCTGGCTATCTGGTGAATGCAAGTCCAATATTCATGTACTTTTAGCTCTGTCTTTGGTCTTGATTGGGGTGTAAGGACATCTAATTAATTAGCAGAGGATTATCAGAGAGTGTGATGCAACATAAATGATAAAGAATCTCCAACATGATTTAATCCAAGGCGATTTATAACTTTGAATATAAGTGAATTAATTTTTAAGTTAATTTAAAATAAAGTTACAGGAAACCAGTGCAGCCTGACCAATGCTGGCTTGACATATTCTGTCTTTTCTGTTTTGTATAGGACTTTGAAGTTCTGAATCAAATGAAGTCCATCATTAGAGCATTTAGGAAGACCTGCTAATGCATTACAATATTCTAGTTCAGTGATTCCTAACTAGGGGTACCTCTACCCTCTATATTTGTGTTCAACAGGAAAATATTTTGGTTACACTGGTGTTAAGTATATCTATTGTCACAATTACCAATTAACTACCAGCTATGATTGTCTGATTGCATGTGCCACAACTGAATCAGCTTTAATACTCTTGACACCACATGTTGGGATTGAGAGTCAGTGAAAACTAGTTAGCAAGTAGATAAGTCGAATTTGCTAAAACTAAAGGAAAAGCTTTTGAAACATTCAAGTGGTATCATTATGAATGCACACTTATGGAAGCGCTACGCATTGAAAGTCAAGAAAATTGGAGACCTTATATTGTAATTTTGACATTATGACTTATCTCATGATTACAAGAAAAGATCAGGATCTAATTATGACAGAGTTGTCTCGCAATTATGAGAGAAGGTTAAAATGGTTATCAGTTATCACTATTTGAGAAGACAGAGGCATGATGGCGCTACCTGATTTAATTCACTTTAATGTTCTCAGTTTGAAACAGTGGGATATATTAATGTCAGGGTAATATTTTTAGTATTTGTATTATTTGTGTGGTATTCTATGCCTTAAGTGACTAACCAATCAGATGTCCTGATGAAGTAATGCTGTTATGTAATGCTAAAAATATTTTCCATGGCAATATAGCTGAAATTATTAATTATTAGGAAACAGAATGTGATAATTGCAAAATAAAGTGCAGCAGTTTTATCATGTAATTATGAGATACAGAAGTCATAATTATAAGATATGGTTTCCATTTTTTCCCCCCTTTGGTGAATGTAATGCGCTTTCATACAAATATGACCAAAATATAGAGAAAGAAGGTGAAACTTAAATATGGATAAATATGTTTTGTATGAAAGAAATATTCTAATACTTTTATATGATTAAGTGTGATAGGGCTATGGGGTACATCAGACCATAAGCACGGGAACCACTGGTACAGTGTAGTCTGTTTGAAATTAAGGCATGAATGAGCTTTTCTGTATCATTATGAAGGGTTGAAATGGCAATGTTTCTCTAAAGGAAGAATGCCGTTTTATTTACTGCTGATTTTGGATGTGAAGCTTAAATCAGAGTCTAAAAAATTACCCCAGAAATCTGGTTTGATCTGCATGCAGTAGCCTGCGTACATGATATGGCAGCATAGTTCATATAGTACAAATTTAATATGCAAGAACTCACCATTCAGTTTAGGTATCACTGCCACTTTCATGACCATTTGGAGGATGCTATCGAGGGGTCCGACCTGCATGTTAGAGGTAGTTTGTTAGGTTGGTACAGATGGTATATACACTGTGGCTTGTGTTAGAATACAGCTCTCACCTGAAACTCTCCCACATAACTTGTCCCCAGGGTCAGAGCCATTCTGTGCAAATTAGGCGAAATTAAACTACGATGTTCATCTTTACAAGGACCTTTTGGCCCCATTTTTCTCTGAGAACAAGTAGTGATTTTTTAGTAACTCACTTGTTTAGGGTGACAGCTCCAGCCAGCCTTGTTCCACTGACAAACACTTGGGCCCTGACACTGGTCTCCTGTATTGACAACATAGTGAGAAGGTTTTAGTGGGTCTTTTTTCTAAAACCACAGAAACGGCTTTTCATCATGCCAGCCATGTAACCTACCAAGTTTAGGACAAAGAGAGGGCAAAGTGTGGCGTTTGGTTGGATAGCATATGCCGTCGCTGTGCCAGTGGCCTGAACTGTCACGTTGTTGGGTTCAAAATTGATTGTGGGACTTTTCACCGTCTTCACCAGCAGTTTCATCATCAAATCTGGGAAGCTTTTGGCAATCTGAAAATACACCGAGATTTATCTGACAAATTGCAAAAGAAGTTTATGCTTCTCATAAAATCAGTGGAATGTGTTGTGACCTGCGGGATGAAGACTCCAAATGTTCTGGTGTTGAGTCGGATGGGAGAGCCTTGTGGAATCTGTTGTGATAGGGCCAGAAAGGTTGTAGATCAGTGCGATGTCATGAAAATGTAAATCAATTAGGGAATTGGGGATGCAGCTCACCATGTCATCAGTGATGTACAGGCTGAGGACTCCAGCTTTGTTGTAGGCGAAGGCTGCAGATTTGGGGGTGAAAGCAGACACGCCGATGTACAACATGTTGTTGATCTGGGGTGGCAGGGAAAAGGCTTCGGGGGAGAATGGAGGCTCCTGATGCTTCCCGATGTTGTAAAATTCACCCTAAATGACAAGTAAACAGCAGAGACATGACTATGACTGTATTTCTTTTTAACCAAAATGAGGCTTCAGATATATAAAATGTACAGTATAATGGTATACAATTCTTTACCTTTAAGCTCCAGTCTATGGAAGATTTTGAAACTGTGGGCGATGAAACCATGGAATATTCGATCTCTACATACTGGTCCACCTGGGCTACAACTGCAGTGAGGCAGAGTGTCATTCATATATTCAGCATCAATCAACCATTCAAATATTTGACATAAAGATAATGTTTTACCATTGAGAGTTTTCAACTGAGGGTTCAAATCAGATACAGCATCAGCCATCAGAGGGCAGATCTGCAGCAATAAAGAACAGGACAAAGCTATTCTCAGATTCTGAAAGAAACTTGGTGTTGCAGTTATTTCTGACTGGAAAAAACTATTCTTCAGAGCACTTTGGGTACCATTGCAATGGTTGAAAGGCGCTATATATTAAAGTCCATTTACAATATTCTAAGCCCCTCAAAATGGACACAGAGCACTTCAGAATCAATCCAACAGCAGAGGAATAACTTCCTTTAAATTAATGTTTTCTCCACAGTTACTACTATTTTGAGATATCTAACTTTATTAACCATGTTATTTAGACTAAAGACAAAATGTAGCTACTGACTGACTGATAGATTTCTTTCTGTCAGATCTGAGAGATTGCAGTTTTTTGTACTCTGTGATAAACATATCAGTTCTGTTTTCTGAAGTGGCTATTATCACAAAAGACTAAAAGTTGCTCTCTCAACTGTCCGAGTTAAGAGAATAGAGAAAAAGAAAGAGCAAAACACAGGCGACACATCAGTCTTAACTTTAAGACTGGTCTGTTAAAATTCACGAGGCCACAAGTCACCAAGGCCTGCTCACAGTCAATTATTTTGCTGCAGCTAGTGTACCTCATTGCATCAGTTGTTTTGAGAACAACAGTGATAAAGAACTTTTAAAAAGCAAGTTCTCATGGTGAGTGAGTTAATAAGGATCTAATCAGCTCAGCAACAGACTGAAACAATCCCATAACACCAGAGATGATTGTTTTCACAACTCTGCACTAGAATATTACTGGAAAAATATATCTTGTCTGTCAGAATTATTCATTAAACCAAAAGTGTGCTCTTCAGACTTAGTTGTGGAAGACACATTTGCTCATGTGCAGTCCTGAGGTACTTGTACTTTACTTGAGTATTTATAAATAAAACCAGTGGTATACAACCTTTTTGGCTTGTGACCCCTTATATAAAACAGTGTCCAGTTGGATCTTATATGTCTATTTTGAAAAAAGCAAAGATTATGGAAAAGTCCAAAATATGAAAACCTTGTGTAGCAGAACTTTGTTTATTCTTCTTTCTTTTCCCAATTAGAGGATGTAAATACTTCTTACATGGCTGCTTTCAGTTCCTTAGTAAAATTTGATCTCAGCAGCTTAAGAGAAAACTCCTAGTTAGGAACTTTGTTTTATTTAGGATGATTCCTTTTGGTAAAATGAAAGCCTTTCTGAATACAACCTCAGAGAGAAAGGGTGATCATCTAACACAGTGGATACTGGTTCACCCTCACCTGTTTCTCCAGCTCATTTCGCAAAGCCTTATCAATGAAGTTTTCAAAGAGATTGTACAGCCAGCTGAAACAAAACGCAACCACAGCAATTACAAGTATGCAATATGTCAAGCATGACAAGTAAAACAGAACATCCACATTCCATTCCCTCACATGGGTTCCCACGTAGTGCACAGCAGAGTTTCTTTTACCTGGCTCCACCGTGGAATTTGATCTGTGCACTGCTGACAGTGGACTCACAGTTGACGCTACTGACAACAGGTCGGCCTGTCTCATCACGTTTGATGTCAATACTTGTAGCGATTGTGAGACCGTTTGCATTCAAATCGAAAGAGCCGCTGTCCTTTCTGTTAAGAGAGATGAGTCACTGTAGAAATATCACAAAATGCATTTAACTGTACTGTATAAAGGAAGAAATCTTTTCTCACTTACATTATTTGGAGGTACTTGACCCTCCAGTTTCCACACAGACTGATGAAGGCATTACCAATGGACAGTCTGACACCAGTCCCTGGCTCCAGATCCACCGCAGATTTTGGTAATCCCACATCCACTATTTGTAAACTGGAAGAAACAACATGCTTGTTTGTAAAGACACTTGGGAAATAAATAGTTTCCCAGCTTCCCAGTTTCCAACATAATTTACATTAGTGTTGGATAAACAGGGGCCTTACTTTGACAGGCTGTACTGGACCTTGCCAATGGGAGACACTTTCTGTGTCCCTGAAATATCTGGGACTTTGATGGTTTTGAGTCTCTGCTGGATCGAAGCCAACCCCAGTTGTCTGCCTAGCAAAAGGCAAGAAAGTTTGATGATGAAATTCTGGAAAGATTCGTGCTTCCAACTGAAAGATGAAATGTGCTGCAAACCGTACCATATTCAAGACCTTTTTCTGTTAGTTTGACCTTAACCCCAGGACTGGTACTTAAGGTCATAGGAATTAGAGCCACCAGAGCCAACCAACAGCACAGGAACATCTCGACTACTGGGAGATAAAAAAAAAGACAAGATCGTCAGCAAAAATCTTGCCAAAATCTTTTTATGAACATGATGCCATAAACCAGGTAAAGTTTCTGCTTTTGTGTGGATGACATGTTTGTTGTTCTAAAAAAGAATGTTTGGGATAATTCAAAACAATAGATCAATTCTTCCTCTTTTGGAGGAGTGTTTTTTCTTTTTATGGTTCCTTATTCTTCAGTGATAAATATATTTCATAGATGAGGATCATATCTCAACATTTATTACTTATATCCGTGTCCCCTGCACAACAAACCTCAAAATTGTAATTAAGTAAAATACTTGAGTTCCACCATGCCTTGGGTTGGGGGATCCTGCTGCAGTGGAGGCCTGTGAAAGAGATGACTGTTGTAAGAGAGCTCCTCTGATAAGTCAGCAGGCAAGCTGGAGTTATTTTATTTCATTAGCCTGAGATTAAAGGCCCAGTCTGCCATTTTTTTGTCCATTTTAAATATGGATATTTTAATCAGTGTAGGCTTTTAACATGTGTAAGAACAGCAGACGAACTGAAATGATAAAATCTAAGACCTGATTACCAATGGAAAGCTCTCCTAAGAAAGTTTGTATGTGGGTCAAAAGTGCAGTGGAGGGAGATGGTACATTATTTTCTATATTTAGATGCGAAATAGGCATGGCATCCTTTCAAAAGCAAAACTGCAAATACAATGGCGTAAAACAGCTGCTTACCAAAGATCAGCCATACACTCATCTCTGAATACACATACCAAGACATCGGCACTTCTCCCAAAGTAGTGCTATTAATCTAAATTTACATCCCAAAACACTAGCAACACTAACACTGACAATGTGCAAAACATTAGGTATGTCTTTCCTGATCTGCTTTGCAGCCTCCTAACACAATTTCCCCAACACGTAATAGTCTAAATTGTTTGCTTCTCAACAACAATCATGGAGAATCTTCATAAACAAAGTAAATTTCTGTATTATTTTTGCACTTTTATTGTACACAAACTGAACTATTCAAGTCAGATAATATCCAAACATTCTCTTCAACAAATACACGGCTATTGAAGCAGAGGTGGAAAAGCACATCCTTCCCACCAAACAAATAAGAATCAGTGGGTCAAACTAGGACAGTTTCTCTCTACTGGAATCTGTTAAGAACATTTTCAGATACTACAATTCAAGATGCCTTCACACATTGAGGTTAATATGGTAAATCTGTGGACCATCTTTATAAAGATTAAGCTTTGAGAACAAACCAAATAAATTGTCTAGCATATATTTGTAATTTTGGCCCCATGCAGTGAATATACACCTACTTTTACCTGAAGTAGAAGTTTGTCAAGACAAGATGGTTTCTGTAGTGTTCGTCTTACTACCAACAGGGAAGTGAGGCACATGGCATCTAATTCAATTACAAAATCAGGAACTGAACTTGGCTAGGGGACTATCCCAGCTAAAGCAACAATAAGCAAACTTGCCATACTGCTGTCCTGCCATGCTTTGCGAAACCTGTGCAAAAGCACCATTACGTCAGGCAAAGGTAACATTAGTAAATATTAGACATGATTATGAAAAGGAACGAAGCACTAAACTGTGTGTTCATCATCCTATTCTGCTTCTGTCGCTATGTAAATGTGTAGCAAAACAAAACGATCTTTCTTGTATTGAGAATAAAAGGCCATGGAGTGTTTTGTTATTTTCCTCTTCAGTGTTTGCCGTCATAACACACAAAGCAAAGTGGTAATGGAAAATAAAATTGTGCTCTCCCTCTTACTCTCAACAGGGACTGTAATGGTTATAAACTGGACTTGTTTGTTGTTGTTATGTTTTTCTATTATTTGATTTTAAGCAACTTAATGTAGTGCATGTGTGTGTAATTAGGTCACAGCCAGGTGCGTCAGGAGAAGCTCAGCCAGGTCACACCCACACAAGAGACACTTGAGGTAAAGGAAACACAAAAGGGAAAACAACCAAAACCTTAAAAGGTTCAGAACTATAACTGACCTTAATAGCTGAAAATAAAAATGTAAATAATTAAAAACATTGAAACAAGAACATATCAAATTTGATCTAATTTATCACATCTTATAATTAAAGATAAACCAGCAGCTTGTAGAGTTTCTGTACCATTTTCAATATCAAGTAACTCTAATGTATATAAACAAATACTTAACTTGGATCATCATTATTAGGCTACAACTTGTACAGTTATATGACGAATATGATTATAAACTTGTTCCATCTGTTATGGAATTGCAATAACTACTTACAGCCACTTAGCTACATCTGTCAGTAACTTTCATTGTGATGACAAGTAGAATGCCTTGACATACACATGATCTAGATTGTGCTGTTCAAGTTAAAATCAATTTCAAACAATTTCCTGTAGGGCATCACAAATTTGCAAACTGGGCTTGTGACTGAAAGTGTGCTGGTTCGAAAGTGACAGAGCAGTGCACACTCCTGCCTCATTACCACCATTCAGGTGCCCTTGAGCAAGGCCCTTAACCCCCAACTGCTCCAGTAGAGCTGGCAGATCAGACTGTGGTGGTACTGAGCAGCTTCCAGGTGTGAATGTGATGTGTAGCAGTGTGAGTGTGAACAGAGCGTTACTGAAAAAAAGGCCATTGTTCTCAGTGATACGCCTCTAAAAATCTCTAAACACAGCTTTGCTTCGTGCTGTCTAAAGCTTGTGTATCATCAACACATTCTGTGTGAAAGCAATGGAAAATCACAAATGGGAGCTTTGCTGTCTTTAAAGACAGTTTCTGATCTATGACAATCAACACTAACTCTAGCTTTCTGTTAACAATCACGTGTTTTGTTTCTCAGAAAAAGAAAGGTGTGTCTGTCTAAATATTTTTAGTTGTTGTGAAATTAATTATCTTAATTACTGTTTAAATGCCTATCAACTGATGGTATGCCTGCTATTATATAAATCTGCTCTTTGACCAATCATAGCTTCTTGTTCGATTTTTTGAGGGGGTTGATGTGCCTGTTTTTGGTGCCTATAGTCTGACAAAATAACCTTTTCACGTGACAAGCTTTTCACGCTTTTTAAAATCAGTACTTTCATATAATTAGATACTGTGTATGTGTGTGTGTATGAGATGGCACCTGTAAGTGGAGGATGCTGTATAAACAGACAATAGGTGACAATATAGTAAAACACAGCTGCAATAATGTCTTCATAGGATAAGTTATAATTGTTGACAAATACTATATATTAATAAATACTTAATGTCAATATATCGGCTTGCAAGTACATGATAGTGTGCTATAAACAATTTGTGTTTATACTGCTTATAAATGCTAAATTTGGGGATTGAAATAAAGTGTTACTGAAGATATAAATGTTTTCACTCTTCTTTATTTGGTTTTTAGGTTATTGGGTGGGATGGTGGTAATAGGGCAGAATATGGGCATGCCATGTGATGTGGGGACATACAGCATATATGTTTATATATTGCCACATGATATAGTCCTGCTGCATCTTGTGCATGTAAAGGAATAGTTCGGTAAATATGCTTATTGGCTTTCTTGCGAAGACTTACAAGAACTTAATTCCTCAGTGAAATAAGGTTGTTTCAGCAATAGAGTTTGGCAAGAACCAAGACAACATATCAGTGGCAATACAATCAAACAACAACCCAATACTAAAACCACTGATATAAACAATTTTGTGTTAAACAATTGTATGCTGGCAATAATGTGAACACATGTTATGGAAATATGGACAAGGAATATGGATTATTAGCATGAATTTTAATTTATTGGTCAGATAAAGCATCAGCAGTCCCACAAAAGCTCTGCGTCTGAAGTACCGTGTGCCAAAGGTGACCTGCATTATTTGTGTGTTCTCGTGTTGTTAGGACAAGATGTGACATACATGCCATTTTCTTTGTGGCAGAGGCTGAAGATGCTCTGCAGCTCACTTCAGAGGAGTTGGAAGTGTAGTTTACTTCAAGGACAAGTTCAGTTCAGCATTATGCTCTCCTCTGCTACTGTCTCCAGGCTGTCCACACTCAGACCTACAACAGAGAATGTATCAGCAAGCTGCTGCTATTATTTTCATTATCTAAATGTGTTACTAATGTCATTAAGATGTAAATCTTAATTCCAATCTGATATTCCTTCTGCATCTGTTTTGAGTAAGTTTTTCAAACATATGCTAGTGGTGCACTCCTGCCCCCTTGAGGCTGAAGGCAGTATGGCAGCAAATTGTGTCAAAATACAAATCCAGGACCTCAAACTTGCAGCAACACTACAACAGTTTAGCTACACTGCTTGACTCAACAGACAAAGGACCCTTTAATATCATACTGTGTCTAATACAGTTTGCTATTGGGAAAAAGCTGTTACAACTGCTGCCTGCTTTTCTTGGATCTGAAATGTCCCTAATATTTTGGTTTGTCCCTCAGGGATGCCACACTGTTCTTAAAACAAATATCCTTTTCTTTTTCATAACCCTTGCAATGAGTGCTTTCAAGTTCTTTTTTCACCTCCAAAATGACATTAGTGTTTGCCAATAAAATATTACCCATGGCTCAGTATTATGAGTAAATACTTCTCAGTTGGAACCAGTTGTGGACTGCACAAATTTGTTAAAATTTACACTGGGATTGTGAAAAATGGTGTTATAAAATAAACAGACTTACAATGAAATACAAAATGACCTGCAATAAACTGTGTTATATTGTTATTGTGAAGAAGCATGATGAAATATAATTTCATACTGATAAGTAAAACATTTTATTGGATAACCAATTTAATGGTTAGATTATATATATCTGGCTGCATTTATTCACATGATAATTTATTTTAGAATGTCTGATTTATTTACTTAATTTTGAACACTTTGGGTCTCATGTGAGCCAACATGATGATCTCATATCTCATCTAATCTCTTACTTTTTTCAGTTACTCTCTCACAGCTCACATAAGCTAGAAAGACCTTTAATGTAATAATAATAATCATGTCATGAAAAGCTAATTACAGAATTCATTATAAATAAGAATGAATGTTTACAAAGTACATGTCCAATACTCAAACATGTGATGTCATCAAAGTATTGAATCTAGAGCTGCCGAGCACACACGATTAACAGAGCTGTTTTATGGGCCCAGCGAGCATTTTGTAGTACTCATACAGTATACAGTATAGTCCTATATGTATAATATAGGGTAGAGCAGAGACTAGATGCAACACTCTGACTCCTTACTAAACTGTTTGCCTGCATACCCAGAAAAAATATTGACATATTGTATACCAACAGGAGAATCAAAAATGCAGACCGTGAAAAATTATAAAACCATTTGCTTTCCAGAAATCATTATATTCAAATAAATAAACATGTGAGTTTGTAGAGAGGAGAATGTTTTTGCCTTGAGATGTGGAGGTTTCTGGTGCAGTGTGCTGTCAAATCAATTGCAAATGTTTTCTGGGATTTATAAAAGAAAATATTAACAGCTTCTTTGGCACACTTTAAATGGCCTGCTTGCACAAACTAAAAAAAGGTTGTGTCACACACCCTTATTCTTGAATTCATTTATTTTCATTTCCATTTATTTGTGTATCTTAAAGGCAAACCAAGGGCGTGATTCTTTGTAAATGCTCTGGCAGTCAAGTAATGGGATGACACAGATGGCCTAAGCACCCTGTGATCACAGTAGGCAAATTCATTACTCTCTCCTTGAGGATGGAAGACCTCAAGGACATTTTACCACTCATTTCAAAATAGCAAAAAAAAAAAAACCCATTAAATTCATCTTTAAACAGTTTGTGTTGAGTGCTTACAGTCAGTTCCGACTGCAAATTCAATTAAAACATTAATAAATTCTGACTTATATGGATGGAACTGTGTCAGGTCACCAGCTAGTGTTGCAATTCAATTCAATTTTATTTATATAGCGCTATATCATAACAGAGTTATCTCATACCACTTGTTAATATAGAGCAAGTCTAAACCAACTCTGTTTGACTGTATGAACACTATAACATCTTATTCACTGCAAAAATGTGACACAGGATGACATGCCATCTATGCTCTCTCAGAAGATTTCTGTTTGACTGCAATTTTCACTTTGCAGCAATTATGCCTTTAAAACTGACAGTTGATATGATTTCATGTAATTCCACTGTTTAATGAGTTGTGTGAGTTATCAAATTACTCAGAAAGCACTTGGTAACCTCCTACAGTAATGACTCCAAATGGCAATGAGAATTAACTTAAATTGTTTCCTGAAATTATGCAGTAGGGCATCAGGAAAATGTACGCAGCGTGTTCATGGTTACCACCCAGGTCTTTGATGGCTTTACACCAAAAGATATGAAAGGGAGAGTTTTAATGAATGAATCTGACTTTCTATCACAGAATGTCTGCTCATTGATGTGTAGAACAGTATCTATCACTGACTATACAGATGTCCGAATATTTTTCTCTACTCTATACTCAGTTTATTAAGAAGTCCAAGGAAACCACAATTCAATTCAGTTATTTTTATAGCGCCATATCATAACAAAGTTATCTCAGGGCACTCATTTCATATAGAGCAGGTCTAGACCTACTGAGACCCAGACTCCACAGATCCAGAATCTACAGCTCTTGAGGCAGAAAAACTTGCAGAAAACACCAGAAGGAGAGAGAGAGAGAGAGGAGAGAAAGGCAAGCAGTCGAGGTAGTAACGAGTGCATACAGGTGGAGAGAGAGAGAAGGCTCTTTTCCTGGTTCTTGTCAGTAAACATGCAGCAGCATTTTGGATCAGCTGGAGAGTATCCTGATAATAGGGAGTTGCAATAATCCAGCCTAGTGGTAACAAATACATGAACTAGTTTTTCTGCATCGTTTTTGAGACAGGATGTGCCTGATATTTGCAATGTTACGTAAGTGAAAAAAGGCAGTCCTTGAAGTTTGTTTTGTATGGGTGTGAAAGGACATATCCTGATCAAAGATAACTCCAAGATTCCTTACAGTGGTGCTGGAGTCCAGGGCAATGATATCTAGAGAAACTATAACTTTTGATAAAGCATTTCGGAGGTGTTTGGGGCCAAGTACGATTTCTTCAGTTTTGTCTGAGTTTAACATTTGAAAATTGCAGATCATTCAGGTTTTTATGTCCTTGAGGCATGCTTGAAGTTGAACTAATTGATTGGTTTCATCTGGCTTGATTGACAAATATAATTGGGTAACATCTGCTTAACAATGAAATGTATGGCATGCTTCCCAATGATATTGCCTAGAGAAAGCATATATAAGGTGAATAGATTTGGACCAATCACAGAACCTTGTGGAACTCAGTGACTAACTTTGGTGTGCGTAGACAATTCATCATTAACATGTACAAACTGATAAAGATCTGATAAATAGGACTTAAATCTGCTTAGTGTGGTGCCCTTAATGCCAATTAAATGTTCCAGTTTCTGCAATAGAATGTGATGGTCAATGGTTTCAAATGCAGCACGAAGATCTAAAAAGACAACTACAGAGACAAGTCCTTTATCTGATGCAATTATAAGGTCAGTCCATAGCACCTGCTGCCATTTTTCTGCACCCCAGTTCCTGTGTTCATGCATAGTTGAGTCGCTTGGCCTTGTTTCCATGTCAGCGGTATGGATTTTGGCTGTGGCTCTTCCGTGAAGACCACTTCTGGCCAGACTTAGACTTAATAGATGGGTGTACCTGGGTCCCACTAGTTTCTGCCAGTTCTGAGGTGATGGCACTGCTGGACATCTTCCGATTTTCATTTGCTGCACTAAGTTTACTTGGCCGACCACTGCGTCTACGATCCTCAACGTTGCCCGTTTCTGTGCAAGTGTAACTATAAGAAGTGATGCTTTTTTGAAGGTAGTAACACCAAATATTGATTTGATTTAGATTTTTCTTTTGTTTGTTCACTTATCATTTTGTTAGTTGATGAAACTAAACAATTAACACTTCCATTTTTGAAAGCATTCTTAGTTTACAGCATTTTTCACAACTGCCTAAAACGTTTGCACTTACTGTAGGTCTATAGTTTAATAAAACCCCTGGATCAAGAGTGGGCTTTTTAAGAAGAAATTTAATTACAGCTACTTTAAAGGATTGTGGCACATAGCCTTTTAAGGCAGCAGGAGGTGCTGAAATGTGTGTCTAATAGTTAAATTTTTATCATTAAAGATGCTCATGAAGTTGTTGCAACCGAGATCTATAGGAATACAAGACTCAGTAGAGCTGTGACTCTGTGAGCCTGGCTACAGTGTTGAACAGAAACCCGGGGTTGTTCTTTTTTTCCTCTATTAATGATGAGTAGTAGGCTGCTCTGGCATTACGGAGGGCTTTCCTATACATTTTAAGAATATCTTGCCAGACTGAATGTTATTCTTCCAGATTGATGTAACGCCATTTCCTTTCAGGTTTTTGCACTGTTTGCTTTAATTTGTGGGTTTGGGGGTTATACCATGGATCTATCCTCCTTTGTTTTATTATGTTCACTTTTAAAGGGGCAATAGAGTCGAATGTCATTCACAGTGAGCCTGCAGCACTATCAACAAGATGATCAATTTGGGAGGGACTAAAGTTAGCATAGGAGTCCTCTGTTATATTGATATATGGCACTGAATTAAATGCCGATGGAATCACTTCCTGAAATTTAGCTACAGCACTTCACAGGCAGACACCCTCTCTATGGAGTTTAGGGCAGGTAACTGTGGAAGCACAGAAAAGCTTGTAGGACTGCAACTCTGCCTCCTGGTCTCAACTCTTGAGCTGTCATGGCTTAGGGCCGCTAACAAACTCAGCCAGATTTCTAGATATGAGATCAGCCTCATCCAAAGTGGGATGAATGCCATCTCATCTCTCCTAATCAGACCAGGTCTTCTCCAGAAAGTCCACCAATTATCTAGAAAGCCCACATCTTTACCTGGACACCACCTCGACAACCAGTGCTACAATCTAAGAAAAGTCTCAATGTACCATGTTAATGTGAAGGAAATTTTCACAGCTGGAGAAACCTTACTCACATTTCTGTGGTAAAAAATCAAGAATGACACATTTTTAAACTAAAATGATTTATGTTAAGGACTTAGCTCAGTATCGT
The DNA here is from genome assembly GCA_036023855.1 of Gadopsis marmoratus. NCBI lineage: Eukaryota > Metazoa > Chordata > Actinopteri > Centrarchiformes > Percichthyidae > Gadopsis > Gadopsis marmoratus. The sequence continues at coordinate 4,668 of JAVQJF010051654.1, read as the reverse complement.
TTCAGTTGAAAAAAGTTGTTCATCTTAGGTTAGACCATGTCTACCATTACCAGATAAGCCAGGAATATTTTGCAGACTAATTTTAAAATAATTGATATTTTACCCACACTTAAATTTGATACTTTTGGGGACGTCACTGGTTTGTCCCAGTTTTAGCCTCAGGCGGTCCGCCAAAGAACATATAGGTACAAATGCTATGGTTCTGTTTTGTTTTGCTGAACAGTTGAGCCTGCTTGTTAGTTAACCAACTACCAGCTAGTTCTTGAAAATGTTCAATCCTGTTTCTACCAAATGTACAGATAAGATAGGAATATTTTGTGGACTCCTTTTAGGATGCTAACGCAAGTTTGGTATTGTGTTAACTTGGGCTATTAATGCTTTTATGTGGCCATAAAAATTGTGGAAGAAGGTTTTCCTCATTCAACTGCATTGTTGTTCATATGTTACGAACACACACAGACACAAGGACCAGACAAACAGACAAAGGAGTGTGTCTATACAGTTGAGGTGTTCATTGTATTCTTTCATAACAAGGGCCGTACTTAGGCACAGTGGTGCTTTGAGCAAAATGCTAGCGTCAGCATGCTAATATGCACGCCATGATAATGTTAACATGCCGATACTTAGCCGATATTACATTTACCATGTCACCATTGTAGTTTAGTGTGTTAGCATGTTAACATTTGCAAATTAGGACTAAACACAAAGTGCAGCTGTGGCTGATGAGAATGTCATTAGTTTTGCAGTTACTTGGTCATTAATTAAAATATTGGGCACATTTATATTTTAACCTGATGATGGTGGTAGAGGGACCCTCTGGGGCACATGGATGTGTGTACCATATCCCATTGCAATCTATTCAATAGTTAATTGTCATTGTCAAAGACATTTAACTCAAAACCATACATTTAAACCTCTTTATGGTGCTAGAAGAAAAGTCAAGGGGTCATTGAAGTTCATCTTCTGTGGGCCGTGAATGTCTTAACCCACTTTTGTACCAATAAATCTAGTAGATGACCTGACGATGACACTAGTCAGAGGATCATAAAAGTCTTTAGGATTCATTCTCTGGGGACCATGAATGTCTGTACCAAAATTTGATGGCAATCCATCCAATAGTTGCTGAGATATTTCAGTCTTGACCAAAGTGGTGGACCAAACAAGTGACTGATAGACCGACATTGCCATTCTATTTTAATGAATATTCATGCAAAATGTAGTGTATTTTAATAATGCACATATGTGAATTATATATTTTAAATGCATGTGGCTCTCTCTTGAAAATGCTCTTGCTTAACTTTTATTAACTTTTTAATTAATATTTTATCACGGTATTACTGTATTTGTTGTAATGTCACATTACCATGAAACTAACACTAATTTCTTGTGTATGTTGTTCTCAGTTCGCAGTGGTTCTAATGCAAAATTAACTTAATGTAAGTAGAAACTCAGTTTCATCATTTTGAAACATCATAAGAACATAATGAAATTTCAATTGTTGATGAGCTAAATCAAGACTTACTAATTCAATAATTACTCTCAGACATTAGTGAAAGAAATAGCAGGGACAGCAAACAGTGGAATTAGAAAAGTTGCTTTTGAGAATCATAAAACAGCCTCAGCCTCTTATTGATAGGCTTCCTCCCACTGAGGTTGTAAACTGGTCAGTGCATTAGCCAACAGAGAAGTGCAATGAATATTAATCAGGCAACTCTGGCCCAACAGAGTGATAGTTGACCACAGAGAAAGAGACACATAAAGAAAGGCTGGTGGGTGGTAGATTGATTTTTTTCTTCTTTTTTTTTTTATAATCGGAAACAGTCTGCAATAACCCTGCCCTACAGAGAATTGACCAACTTTCAAATTTGATAGTTTACCATGTAAAGTTTTACAGCTTATACGTAAACCTATAAAGAGTTATGGATTTTCTGGACAACTGTTTTAAAAATATTCTTATTTTGAATCAACGGTCAGGTTACAAGGCTCCACTTTATGTTTCCTCAGTTCCTCTTTAATAATCTATCCCAGAGAGTGTTGTTGGTCAGACACTTGGACTTGGTCGCTGTATAGCAGGCTCCACTGCTCCAGCAGGAGGAAGGATGGCCGGACAAGTTTCAAAGTGGGATGCGACTGCGTGTGTGTGTTTGAGCATTGCTGCTCCCTTCATGTGTGTGTATCATGCTTCACCAATAAATGACCTCGGGGTCCAGTTTAATCTTAATCTAATTTTAAAGAAAATGTTTTACATCACTTGGCTACATGGAGACAGTGGAACGAGTTAACACACCATTGACATTATCACCTTAAAAAGTTAGCAAACAGTTACTCAGGGTTGTGTGATGTCTCAAGGGGCGGCGACCAGGCTGTCATAGTGCATTCAGGTGTGGGTGTGAGTAGAAACCACGCAACAACAGAGTCTTGAACATAAAGAGTCTCTATTTCAGAGATATTGTTTACACACAAAAAGCTTTCTCCATCCAATTCCTCCCTCCCCACATAAACAGTCTCCTCTTTATCTTAAACCCTCCCGTATCCTCATGTGTTCTCCCTGCTTGACTTCCTCTCCCTCATCCATCCATTGAATCCAGCTGGGTGGCTGCCTGATCTCCATGTTGGCCTGGCTGCTCATGGGAAGTGTAGTCCCTGCCTTCCAATGCCATGATGGCTTGTAGGCCCTGCTGAAACCACCAGGCGGGGACATACCATCCCTCTATGACCTGGCCCCTCGTGACATCACAGTTGCCAACTCTCATGCTGCTGGCGTGTGTCACACGCTTTCATGTTCAGTCTCACAGTCACAGCAACAGAGATGAACAGGTGAACATACATAATTACTCTCTCATTGGTGCTACTCCTCCTGGACACCTGCTTGATGGGAGTGAACCAAACAGTAAAGTTGTGGGTTGTAAAATATAGTATTTGCAGCCTTAAAGTCTGAGCTGTCTCACAAAAACACACATGGTCGGTGTGTTGCTAGCTAGCCACAGAAAATGTCTGTACATTTGTTACAATGGGTATTTGGGGTAAAATAACATGCACTGCAAAAACACTACAGTGGTCAATTCTTATAAAGAGATAAACAGACATCTGTTAAGGTGTGTTTGTGTTCGGACTAAACATGGAGCAAATCCACCCCTTGTGTTATTCTTAATAGACTTGCAAACATCATATTCAGGTGTGCAAATCCAACAGACAGATTTTATTTATTTATGCATTAATCTCATTGAATTTGGCACGATTAATCAAATATTCTATATTAAATCATCTAGAGCTCCTAAATTTAACATTGAGATTAATGTTCCCTATATTAATTTATGCATGGCTGCTAAAATACCTCTTCGAGAGTTTGTAGTTCATTAAATCTTTTAAACTTTCACTTCCCCAATAACTTGTACTTTGACAGGGCCGTCTGTGTTGACCTGAGCTGTGTTGGTGCAGCGGAGATGAGGGTGCCTCAGATCAATGGTTCAGTGTGTTGGGCATAAAAGGAGCAATGTGCCCCAGAGAGAAGGGCTGTCTGTGCCCCAGTGCCATGCAGCTGTGGGACCTGGGCACTCATCCATGCCCTCTATACACTGTTAGTCCTTCGTGTATGACCAAAACTCTGCAAGCTGTAAACTTATTTTCATAGAGGACTGCACTGGAAATACATCCGCTACTTCAATGTAATGTTAATTATCAAAATGTGTATAAGGTGTCTTAAAATCTAAGTAATTGTTATATGGGGTGTGACAGATGATATTTGAGAAGAGTGAGCACAGTTTAGGGAGAAAGAGAGTAAATTACATGTGTCAGCTCACGAGTAAGTAACTTCTAACCTGTGTTTGACTTACTGCTGTCCATTTCTACAAAGGCTACTACATGAGCTCAGTGAAGCAGCACAAGGAGGGTGGGAAATGTATTTTTGTATTCAGTACTTTTACAGTTGTTTCATCTGCTTATCATGTGTTTAAATTTCAGTGATCCCTGGCATCTGTTTGTGTTGTTGCAAACTGGGAAGCAGAGCAGGGGCTTCCTTGTGACTACAGGGCTTCATGCCCAGTAGCACACACACTAAGGCCTCTTTAGTTCACTCTAAGACATGTACAGTATGGCTTTTGATCTTTAATATTAGATTACCTGCTTTACCTTATTTATTTATGGTAGTGCAATGGGGTGGAAACCATTTAAAATACACTAACACAGATGTAAACAAAAGCTGTTCCTTGTTTTCTAGTTGGAGACAAGACAAATAAATACAAACATACATGTCTAGTCTGAGATCAAATCCAACTTCTCTATATATACCTAAGCATTTCTGCAGTTTATCTCAGTAAAGGAAAACACTTAATGGAGTTCAATAAAATGAACTACTCTTTTTTTGAGTAATTTGTTCATTTCTTTCGAGGGGGAGGGTGCAATACTGAGCCTTTGTGTAAAATTAACATATTACTTGAAGAACTACTCATACTTCTCATTTCTGTCCAATACTGAGCCTGTACAGCTGTCACGTAAGAAATACAAAACTCATACATTATTGTTGCGCAATGTGCAAAATGAACGACTCACTCTTCAAATCAAATCAAATCAAATCAAATTTTATTTATATAGCGCTATATCATAACAAAGTTATCTCATAGCACTTGTAAATATAGAGCAAGTTCAAGCCAACTCTATATCTACAGACCC
>JAVQJF010051641.1:0-39601 GCA_036023855.1 Gadopsis marmoratus | reverse complement strand
TCAGGTGTTGAGCCCCACGAGCCACTCAACACCTGATTAGGGGCAGCTGCGTCTCAGACCGGGAGGGGCGTGGTCGTCCCGGACGTACACGCCCTCCCAGACTCGGCCTGGACTCCTACGGGAGCCCCATGGCCCATGCCTCCAGCATGGTCTGCCACAAGACGTACACAAAGGCGTAGGGAGGATCAATCTGTCTAGAAAAACCAAACAAAAGAGGCAACAATGCAGTAAAGAAGGAGAGCTGACATCCTGTATGTTTTAGACTTTTAAATCTGGTTATCCACTATTAATCTGTTTATTCCTTTCTTTTAGTAGTTTCTGTTAATCCCTGCAGAGTTATGGCTCACTGTTCTATACAAATGAGTATGGTGGTTAAAGAGCAGCACTTGGAGTTGGTTACTCAAAGTGGAACTGAGTAATATTACACCTTCTATTTAATTGAAATCCTGTAATATAAGTAGTAAAATGTGATAAACATGGCTGAATAATTGGAACATGTGGGTCGCCTGAGGCTCTTTATTTAACCCACTGTGCCAAAGAGGCTGCAAAGCATGATACAGAATTAAGGAGCGGGTTTGTTTCCTAAAACTGTTAGTGATGCCTGGGTAGTAAAATGTTAGTGTATATTGGTATGGCGTTGCTTCTTATTTACTATCAGAGTAGACACATCAGAGAGCACACTTGCAGAATAATTCATGAAGTGATGCTATTAGTAAGAGTGTGAGTGTGTATGTGTTTCTTCCACTTAAGTACATCTGCATGTTGGGTAGTGCTAATACAGTGCATACACACACTTACAATTCCACACTTTAATTCCATGGATTTTAAGCTAAAATAACACAGTATGTGGGTAACTAAACCCCAGACAAGCATGCCAGCGTGTATTCAGAAAAGCTCATACATTAAGATGCTCTTAATGTATGGGGGCACACACTCCTAATTCACTTGCATTTAAAGGCCCTGGTAATTATCCTCCCTGTGATGAAATGAATAGAACAAGGAGCATCTCATCCTTTTGTCTTTTTCCTTCTTTAATCCCCCCCACTCACTGCAGAGTCTCAAAAAAAAAAAGATCCGCCAAATGTAACAAGGGGCTGAAATAAACAGCCGTGCAACTGAGAGGGGGTTTATATCTTTTTTCGTCTCTGTTGCCCTCAAATGTAAATTTCTGGATTGTGACAGAAAAATGTTTTCTATTCTTTTTTCTGTTTCTCCTTGCTCTAAATCTCAAAATTAAGATATGAGCTATTTGAGGCATTTCAGACAGTACTGAGACGCTTACATCCGTAAGCTTCTATTTGAACAGTATCATAACGTGGTTGTGATGGAGGTGCCGTGTGTCTTATGGCTATGAAACATTAAACTTGGTGTAAATCAACGTCTGTGCTCAACATTTTCATCTCTCTCTCTCTCTCTCTCACTAGGCTGAACCAGAGGGCTTCTCCCACTTCCACCTGTACGTGTGCGCGGCCTTCCTGGTGAGGTGGAGGAAAGAAATTCTAGAGGAGAAGGATTTTCAGGTAATGTGCACACAAGACTCAGGGGGTGCCATAAGACAGACTGGCATGCACACATGCATAGCGATACACTGCATGTTTTTATACTAAGCTGGTGACACCGTACTTTATATCGATGTAAATTCAGCTCAGAGGGTCCCGGTCGTGTGCGAAAAACAACATCTAAACAGTCCACCAGACTGTTGTTGCAAAGCTGTTCATGGCCTACATCCCTCTCCATTACCTCCCTGGTCATTAACTGTGAGGTCCAAAAGTCGTTGTGAGTGCATTAGTAGATGACAGTAGACAGCTGCCAGAAGGTGACTTTGGTTGCCAGCTCACTGGGGGACCTGGCTTCTCAACAGTAGCAACAATATCGTCATATACAAACATTATCACAGCTATTTGGCTGTTTTCTTCTCAATTTTTCTTAAAAACTTTATTTGTGCCCAGTCTTTTAGTTTTCTATTTGCTTTTCTTTCTGTTGTTTCACATTTCCTCATCTTCCGCGGTTCTTGTTACATTTTATTTCTTAACTTTCTCAATCTTTCTCATCTCATGTGTTCTTTCCTCTGCTTTTTCAAGTATTTTTATTTCTACCCTCTTTTCATTATCACTAACAGAACACAATGCAAGAAGCCCAAGGAAAGAAAAAAATGACCAGACATCAGTCATCTGATCTTTAAGAGGACTGGGACTGATCTTTAAGCTAATCACTGCAGACCACATTGGGTAAAATTACCAAAAACAACCCATTACTCGAAAGCACCCCTTTGTTTTGTCCTTCTCTTATGTCTGTGCACTGTCTGATCATCTGTATTATCTTTATTACAAGCTCGAACGTTTACACACAAACGCAAGCACACAGCTATATCCCAACTATATATAGAGTAACTCACTTCCTGGCTTGCCATACAGACTACCAAGTGCTGCACCAAGGGCTAAGTATCCATCCTCACAAAGATGAGAGGAAAAGAGGAGGCCTAGACGGAGGAGAGGATCAGGGTGGCAATGAGAGGGTAGGAAGTGGTGTTGGAGAAATACAGATTAAACTTTAGGGCAATGGAGGGAAATGAGAAACGTTTGTTTTTATATTGAGAGAACATTTATGCTGTGGCACTCTCTTGTTTAATGTTATACCCCTATTCCATTATTCCAAAGACACAATTTTATTCTGAGCAATGTTACACATGATTAATTAAAGCTGACTATGCATTGGGCCACCTTTCAAAATCGACACGACGATAAACAGTAGGACTTCTGTATCACTGGTTTCCAAATAAATTAAAGCAATACTACCTTCCAGAGATTGATCTTTACTGTAGATAACACTAGATATGTGTACACAGTTAGGATTTCTCCACAGTAAGATTTTCCAGAGAACGTACTGTATGTTAAACATGTTTTTACTAGGGTGAGTTAAACATTTTAATTCGCCATTTTTGGTTGGTTGAAGACATAATTAAATTAATTGACTTCCCTCTGCACTGCCACTTCTTAACAAAGCATTTTTGAAATGGAGCTTGAATTCTTAAAACATGTCATGATAAACCTGAAAATAGCAGTTCCCCACAGTTTGAGTAAAGAATGAGTTGCCATGCATGACACATTGAATCAGAGTAGCACTCCTTGTGAGGTATTGTCAATGTGCTGTTTTTTATTTATTAAAATCACTGCAGAGTTTTATTTGTCCTCACTTGAATGAGAAATTACTCTTAAGCCAGGTTCAGACTACAGGAGTTAAAAACTCTTACCTGATTTTGAAATTAGCTTGCATCATGCACATAAGGAGAAACTTTGTTTTTCTCTCTAATCTCAAACGAATGGCACATCACACTCTACAGGATATTATTGTGCTAGAGGGAGCAATGCACCCCCTCACAGGATCTCATGTTATCTCATGGAGAAGCAGATGTAAACAAAATGGAGACTGACGTGGTGCAACTACTCACTGTAGTAATGCTTTACAGTGAGAAAGCTCAAAAGCAGAAGGCTAATTTGGTCTGCAAAATGGTTGTGGAGACTCGGTCAAAACAGATTGTTTATTCTTCAGTGAGAAGATTCTTCAGTCAGATTTAATCAACAGTAGAATGCTAGCTAATGTTAACCTCAAGGGCCAGAATGTTTACTGTTGCATGACAACACCGTCAGCTGCTCTGGGACTAACGTTAGCTTGTAACGCTAATGTTTAGATAGCCACTTAAGAAGTCCTCTCATTCACTTCCGTTTCCTTGTAGACTTGTCTCTCTTGTTGTCTATTGTAATGCTGCTTGGAAAGTACTGACGTAATCATCCAGACTTTAGCTCATAAAAATCAAACCTGTTTGAAATTATCAAGGAGGCCACAATGAGTCTGCGAACAGTTCGGGAGGCTTAAAACTGGATCTATAAACCCATCACATTACCAGAATATCTGGGCCAAACATTGGTACAACCCAAGGTGCCAAACCAGATTTCTCCTCCGGTTGTCGGCAGGGGTGAATCAGAAATAAATTGGCCCAAAACTCCTGCAGTGTGATTCCAGCTTTAGCGCCTCAGAGGTCTTACACATATGAGTTTTACTGTAGCTCCCCTCAAGTGGTCACATTCAAGCAAAGAGGGGGAAAAAAACAATACAATTACAATGAATACAAGAGGGCCACTCCATCTTTTCCATCATGTAATAAATCAGGAGTCTCTGTCTGATAGCAGACAGAGGGTTACAGTTCTGAAGAACCTGAGCTTTAGATGGAGGCCAGTTGATTAAAGCTGATTCACCTACTGAGTGAGACACTGGAGGCTGTCGGAGTTTGAAGATGAGACATCAACTGATTCAGCTGTTCTTACTTTCATATCCTTCTTAGCCTCTCTCCCCCTTTCACCTTTTCTCTTACTCAAGGTAAGTCAAGTCAATAAGACTGCTACTTTTTGTTTGATTCTATTTCAAATAGAACGATGGCCACAGATGGCCTTGGTACTGCTGTCTGGTACTTTTGTGTTTTTTTTTAGCTTTCTGCTCTCCCTCTCTGGTCACATTCACCAGGGAGGAACTTTTAAACATCAGAATATCCAATGGTCAAACTTTTTCACCAGTTTTTATTGAACCGGGTAGTTTAGAACTTTTAGTCAGAGGAGCACCAGCTCTCTACAGATTTTACCAGAGATGGCAACGTGGGAAACGAGCTGGTGCATCAGTTAATCTGAGACAGCTGGGATTTCGGACAGCACTCCTGTCAATACATCTGGCGAATGTCCACTCTCTGGCCTACAAGTTGGTCGAACTGCTACTCTTCAACAGAACATATACAGGCGTTTACAGATCTGCCGCAAAACTGGAATTACAATCCTGCTTTGACTGCACTGATTGGAGTGTTTTTTGAGGCCGCAGCTACCGACCTGAATGACCTCACAGACATTTTGACATCTTATATCAGTTTTTGTGAGGAAATGTGTGTGCCAACTAAAACCTTCTGCACATACGACAAAAAATTGTGGTTTACAGTGAAACTCAGTCAGTTTCATCAGGCCAAGGAGGAGGCCTACAGAAGTGGAGACAGAATCCTGTACAACCAGGCTAGAAACACACCGACGAATGAGCTCAGAGTAGCAATGAGGAGCTACGCTGAAAAGCCAACAACCTGGCATCAGTGTGGAGAGGCCTGAAGGACATCACCAACTACAGGAGACTATCCCCCCACACTGTGGAGACTCACTAACTAGCTGATGACCTGAATGTGTTCTACTGTAGGTTTGACAAGCCCACACTCACACCCCTCACCCACTCAGACGTCAAACAACCACCTACACCCCTTACCACCTCCTCACCCCTTTCTACTGTCCCCCCACCTGCACTCAGGATCTGTGAAGAGGATGTGTCATCTCTTTCTCAGCGATCAGGAGGGCACCACATCCAGACAGTGTCTCACCCTCCTGTCTGAAAGTCTGTGCTAACCAGCTGGCCCCCCACCTTCAAGCAGATCTTCAACAGATCATTGGAGCTGTGTGAAGTTCTCCCCTGCTTCAAACATTCCACAATCATCCCACTCAACTTTAATCTCCGCAGTTATGATTTCCTCCTCTCTGCTTGTTAGCTATGCTAACAGAAACATGGCTGTAGCGATTGCAGCGTCCATCAGCAAGTCCACCACTTTGCTCCAGACGAAAATATTCAACCAACCACTACTGGTTGGATTGCCATGGAATTTTGCATAGCTGTTAATGATCCCCAGAGAATGAGTCCTACTAACTTTGGTGATGCCCAGATTATATTTTGAGTACAGACTCACAAAGCCAGCAGCATGGCTGTACATTTTCTGTCTTGTTTTAAAGTTGGACAACGTTTAAACAATTTAAAACCAAGTCCGCAGTGACTCTGTTCAACATGTACTCAGGCGCACACCCCACAGTCAGTCCAAACCTTTCCTCAGTAGTAGTTCAGGTCTCCAGATTCCTAAATGAAGAAACATTTTACACAGTAGGAATAGATACTTCTCACAGAGTGTAAGAAACGTAAGAAAACAACCACTTTGGTAATCCAAAGGCTCTGTACTTTCTGTAAATTCTTAAAAACTGCAGTGAGAACTTGTCCTTTATTTAGGCACCCACATTTTACTTTACCTGTTTTCTGATCTACACCTGTTTTTAATTTTCTATTGATGCTGGTAACGCAAACTCAACACTCTGTTTACCTGTTCTTGTGATAAACTGAGGATAATGGGCATTTCTAATAGCACTAATTCCACCCGTACAACAACAGTCACGCGGTACGTTTTGTTTCTCTTGTCACTCTCGGGGCTCTCCCATATCTCCCATGTCCCCACTAAAACCCTTAAACACACACACACACACAAGCACATACATACTCATAAACACACGCAGCCAAATGTCATCCTGGCATTTTCCCCTGCTCGGTATACAGCAAATGAGCTCTCATCGCCTATTTGTTTGTGTCTTCACAGGATGTCTGTTGTCTGTACTTAATGGAACACAGATGTCCTGTGTGTGTGTGTCTGGCTCCGTTTGTCTGCGTCACAGACTGGATTCATATATATTCAGATTAAAAATGTAAAATTACAGTAAAACTTTGTTAGTATAAATTTGACAAAAAATAAACTTGTCTGCCGTTTTTAACAATAAATGTGAATGTTCTTACACATTTTGATGGAGAGAAAATCGTTAATTTTCACAAATTGACAAACAACCAAATCAACCAATTATTATACAATTTAACAAGTCCTTTTTTGTTTTTACACAGATTAGTGTCAGTGAGGAAAGAAAAAAGTAAAGATTTCTTCTCTTCTCAGCTTTAGTGTTTAATTCCAAGAGATTTCTGCCTCTGATCCACAGAGCCTCGGAGTTCAAACGTGGGCCTGCCAGGTTCTTAAGGGCCTGTTGAACAGCTCTTATCTCCACATGATTTACCCAGCAATCCTTTCTCTTTGTCTTTCTCTGCGTCTCTGTCGCTATGTTTCTCTCTCTTAGTAATTCCCAGCTGCTCTGTTTTTGCCACTCTTTATTTCTCTGCTGCTCAGTTTCATCATTTGTTTTAATGTCTCCTTCTGTCTCTTTTTAATTCTGTTCGTTCATCGTGCACCTCTCTCTCACTTGTTGTTACTCTTTCACAGAAATCAGTCTGGCCTTTTATTCTAACCTAGAACATGCATGCACCCAAACACACACTTCCAGCAATATAATAAAGGTTTCCAAGCAGTTCTCATCAATCTACTCATTATTACACTGTTACGTTGCTACTCCAATTTCCCCAGGCCTGCAGGCTAGCCAGACTTGCAGCAGCTAGTTAGCACAGTACAACATTAAAATCTTGTTGTTTGGTGTCATAGCTGTAAATGACTGCTTTGATTTATTTTTGCTTTGCCGAGTTTGGGAACCTGTGTGCTCCCATAAATTACTACATACATTTCTTACGTTTCGGTTTGAAATCACAATGCTTTGTCATAGATTTCACCACTACTCAAAGCTGTGGAGATGTTAGATTGAAAAGTGACAGGTTCAAACTCACATATGCGAATGTGGGAGTTGGGAAGCATGTTGTTCTTTTGAGGTCATTTTGTTTAATAGACATAACCCTCTAAATCTACTCACTGCAGTGTAGCCACTGACTGTATAAAAGTGTAAGCTAATTGTCTTACTGCGGCAGTGTATGACACAAACTGCCGGCGAGTTACATTCTCGGCGTCCTGAGAGGGAATACGAATGATTGATTCACTTTAATAATTTTAATGAAAAAATGCATGCAGAAAGCAATTTAAAAAGGATAATTCATGCATTGTTATCAAACATAGTAAGGAGAGTAACTGAATCTCCTCTCCTGGTTGTGGGATTGGATTGGTTAAGCTGCTAAATGAAAAGCAGGAGGAGTATGGAACTCCCTAAGCAATCTGCCTTCCACCGTTCCACCTCAGCTAGCACACTACTGCTAACTGCAGGCCTGGACTGCATGGATAAGTTAGCACACGCACGCACATACACACTTCATGCACCTTCTCTGCCACTCAAAGCCATACATCACACAACAACATAAACAATTCTCTCTTATTCAGACATTCACATTCACCTGTCATACACATTCACTTCGAACACACAGACAGTAGACAGAGTAATGGGCAATGCTGTTTTTAGGAGGGCAAGCACCATCCCAATTTCCCATTAGTCTGTGCTACCTGCAGATACCAACAGGGCCACTAGAAGACTGCTTCTAAATGACTATGAACAATCTCTGCTCTCTGGTCTGTAAGCCTGAATATGTGGAGCCGTACCTCGGCCTGGGAATTTGAAAATTGGACCAGTCTTGCATTTGAAAAACTGCTGAAGGTTCACATGCATCAAATAGTATTTTGAAATTGAGCAATAACCACAATCCAGCAGCCAGAAATTCAGGCAGATGATGGTTCTTGTCAGGTTTTTGCAAAAAAAATGTCAACTTGTTATGTTTGCCAGAGAGAAGTGAATCATCGCTGCTTTTGAAATTTGTTTCTAAAGATGACCTCATGAAGGATTGTTCCAGGTGGTGCTCTATCTTAAATTAGATGTTAATTTCACTCATATTATCCCAGTGCTTTTAATTCTGTTCAAATAACACCTGTAAATTTTTCACAAATTATTCAGCATGTGTGATACAACTTCAGTTTATATGCTTTGAAGTTGGCAGTGATGTAGCAGAAATGCTCCATTGTAATTTTGCTTGACATTCACTGCCTGCATCCAGTTACATGTACACACATTATATTTTCTGCATGCACTATCATGTCTATGCATCAAAGCACCTTTACATATATGCATTATTAATATGCATATTGTGTACAGACATTATTCCTTGGACTTAATAAAAGGTGATTAAAGTAACAGCTGGGTGCTCAGTTATGCCTGAGATCTACCCTATTAATGTTGTAATCTGTACATTTTCCTATAATACCCAATTTTACATTCTGCATACCGTATGCTCTTTTTCCCATTATTCTCATATTTTCATGTCACGCCATGACATGTTACAGCTAAAACTATAAAAAGAAAATAGGGATTAACTGGTTAACAGCTGGTTTAATGCATAAGATTTCCTTTTAGCATGTTGAAGGATATTAGACCATTTAATCTGGGATTAAATTTTTTATGTCAAAGGTCCATGGTCATGCAGCACTACCAAGGACATGCTCACATTTGTGTCCATTCAAAACAAGAAGAGCATTATTGTCGGTATGGATTTCATGGCCATCAGTGGAACCTCTTGATCTCGGCCATCTAATAGAGTTTCCCTGAGATTTCATTAGTAAGCGTTGCTGAAAGGCCCCAGTCATGAGGATCCCCATTGTGATCGTTACTTTGAGGCCAAGCATATATGTGAAAGTAAAGCTATTAGTTCTGTGTATATGGAATCTGACTGTCGCCACAGTTTTCCAAAAGCTGTGCAGGAGAGCTGTAGTGAGGAATGAAAGTGAGAGGTGGAAGAGTGAAAGACAAAGGTTTGTTTTCACTTTAATTAATGGTGTGTGAAAAGCTGTGGACCTTTTTGTAAATGTCAGCATCTGTCCTCAGATCAGTTATGTGTGGAGAATGCCTTGGGTTAGGCTGCCTTGGCAATAAAGGAAAGGAGGGCACTCCAGAGGAACCAGTGTTGAGAAAATGTCAGCAGTATTTCAATCAACCTGAGTGAGAACACAACTTTGTTTAAGATAATTTTTTTGTCTTGTTGAAAACCTCAAAATTCTGACTTGTAAAGTTTTCAGTTCCACTTTGCCACTTTGCCAGTTAGCTTGAGTTTGATTAAAGTACTCTGTTTTTGTTTGACAAGCCCACACTCACACCCCTCACCCACTCTGACATCAAACAACCACCTACACCCCTTACCACCCCCTCACCCCTTTCTACTGACCCCCCACCTGCACTCACGATCTGTGAAGAGGATGTGTTAGCTCTTTCTCAGTGATCAATTAATTTTTTTCTGTAGTTACTATGTATCTTTTAATTGAAACCCCAGGAAAAATACACAAACCGCCTCCAACTGCACACGTTGTTTGTGTGTGAGAGAGATGAAATCCGTTAACTGTAGCATCTGCACACATAATGTACTACATGCAAAATGACACGGATTTGTAAAGCTGAAAGCACCTTTAGAGAATAAAACAAAACTTCCAGTACATATATACAGAGAGGCAAATTGCACCTCTGTGTTTTGCCCATCTGTTTCCTGTTTATATACAGAAGGAAAAAAATTGCATGCAATTAACTTGTTTTCAGCATGATGTCAGTAGAAAAATGTTATGTGCATCAATAGTGTTCTTTTGATTGTGTGTCAGAGTCTGAACTCTACCAATCTGCCCATAGATGCATCTTTCTCCGGGAGGCTGTAGCTCTAGATCACTGCCACCTTTCTTTACTACACCAATGACATTTTTTTCCAATTTAGAACACTGATTTGACCAGTTTGTGCCTCTGGTATAGCCTGATATTTTTCCTTTTCTCTGCCACTGTTTTGTATTTTGACAAAAGAGAAAGACATACTTTTTATATAGTTCCCTCCAGTTAGTGTTAATGTATCCCGACCATTGTCATAATAAGGCCATTATTCTTCCACAAAGATGACTTTTAAAAGTTTATTTTGGGAAAAACAAAATTCATTCAGTCTAATTATCAGAACAAAGTGTGTCCCTGTCAGGGCGCCAGGACAAATGCTTGAAAATTGGAACTCTCACTATCTAATCGGGACATCTGGTCACTCTAGATGTTTCACTCTGCCAACACAAATGCTGCAGATAATGGCAATCAAAGTAGTCCATAGGGCCCCCTACTGGGGAAAGGAAAATCACTTTTCTCTGTATTTACTGCAATCCATTCTACATGCAAATTTGCATTTCTTTAATTTTACTACATGATATGTTGTAAAGATGTCAGTCGTCCCATAGAATGTAGCAACCAATGCTTTGGTCAGTGCTATGGTTCAGCCGGAACATTGTAAGCTTCACAAAGAAGTACACATAGCTCTCTTTTTATTTTTTACCGTGCATGTGTGTGCATGAGCAATAGCAAGTCCCCATTAAGATCACCACCTTGCAATTTCCAGTGAAGCGCTGGATCCCTGCTCTGATTAATTCCATATTTTCCACCCATTTATCACAACAAGACCTCCTCATTTTCTCCCCCGTAACTTTCTTCCCCAGCTTGGCTTAGTATCGAGCAGACCCTCTCAGGGGTTTGCAGCATCTCTGATGGATGGCTCTGTACTCAATAGTGTAGAAAGTGAGACAAGGCCACCCCCCCGGTAAACAACTTTTAATAATCACCCCGTTGATTGAGTGCTGCGCCCGATGTAGCTTATGCATCTATTTGTGCCAAAACAATAGTAGAAGAGGGAAAAAAAATTTGAGGAAAGCAGTGGACTTAATATGGTGGAAGTAATTATGTAGCCCTCCACCCCATTCTGCCTTTTTATTCTGTGACATCCGTCTTTTATTGCTCTCCTTCCACCTACATGCTCTCCATCACTGACAGCTTAAGTTCACTTTAAAGCTAACTCGCATGGGCTGGTGCGCTAAATTATTGTGGTGCACGATTTTGATGACCAAAGCTGCTTGGAAAGTTGGCAGTGATCAGTCACAGAACGGCATTGAGTAGTCAATGTAAGTGATTGTGTGTGTGTGTGTCTGTTTTTGCTAAAATATGTGCACAAAGGCAGTTGTATATTAGCTGTACTGCTGAGTGGTGGAGTTGATCAATGCCTACAAGCACACGCTTTCCATTGTAAGGAGTCTCCTAAAAGCATTTATCAGCTCAAAACAGTCGTGAGTGGGATGATTAGCCTGCCCTCTGAGTGTCATTACTGACATTGTCATTGGTTGAGGTTTATCCACAATAGAGAGGGAGAAAAGAGATAGGAAGAGTTTTATGGCTTTTTTGCCCTAAGATAACAGAATTTAACAGGGGTTGCTCTGTCAGACCATAATCCAACTGCATGCCCCCCTGCTCAACTCAGTTAAGACACAAAAATGCCAAATAAACAACAATATCGACCCGTTTGTAAGGAATAAACAGACTGCAGCAGCAGGAGGAGAGTGAAAAATAGATTTTTAAGAAAAAGAACAATAGAGATTTGTGTGATGGGCTAGGTCATGAACTGAGACATACATTTTGAATTTTAAATTTAAATGCTCATATGCAGTCAAAGCGAGAACTGAGGCATTTCTGCTTTTGAGATTTTTCAGCGAACTCTTGATTAGGCTTAACCTTTCTGAACTCGACAGTGGGTGATGGCTGTAGTTAAACTGTTGAGGCACTCTTTTTCTTTTGTAGCATTTAGTATGTTAGAGGTCATAGGGCAGGGGTCATCAAATAGTGGCCCCCAGGCCACATCCGGCCCGCACAGAGCTTCCCTTCCGGCCCGCACAATATAAATGAATTCAGAAAAGGTGAGGAGGAAAAAAAGGCACTGTTTTATTTAGGATATCTAGCGTTTTTGTTTCTTCCTTTTGAAGCAACTCCAAAAATAGTTGAGATGGAAATTATTTTATTAGGAATGATTTACCAACCCCAAATAGATGTGCGCTCGGGATTATCCAGCTTTCAAGGCAGCAATTTTTCAGCGTTGGGACTCTGACTGCTCAGAGTAAGACTCTTTGAAAGTTGCATGTCTTGTGTAATGGCGGCGCCTAAGATTATATTCCTTTGCAACAGCGATCATTTCATTGCAAATGAGGCATAGGAGTTTTTACTGAAAGTTGGCATGATGAATGCCCACTAATCAGTCCATTCTTCATTAAAGCTGCAGTTTTCCACATCAGCGTTCCTCGTTAGGCTCTTTGACAGAGACATTTTTGTGTCTTACGAGAGTTTTCCACCAATCAGGACACTGATAGCATCAAAACCGATTAACATGTCCTGCCAATCAGGAGGCATTCTGCAATTGTGTTTCATATGTTAAGTGTCTAGTTATCATTATGGATTTCCCATGTTTTTTAGGAGTCTGTTCACACTGATATAGGCTAATATTGTCTGCTTTGGATCAATTCTGGCCCTTGATCACAAATGTATTTGATGACCCCTGTCATACAGCCTCTGCGCATTGAACTGTTCATATTGCCAATTTTGCAGAGCAGTATTGGTATTCAACAAGCAGACAGAAACCACAGAAATTCATTGCATTGGCTCATTCACAAGAGGTTTTGTATGTTTGAAACGGTGTGATAATGCTGTTTGTCAGATCTTGGGTGGTAATGGCCGAAGCAGAAGGGGCAAATGGTTAAATATAGACTGCTTTTGAACTTTGAAGATGTATGTGCTGAAAAGTGAAACTACTCAAGCAGAGTGAAATATCACTGTAAATGCTTGAATACACAGAGGAAGCTCAGACAACTGTTTTAGTACTTAAACTGCTTCGGGCTGAATTCTTTCAAGAGGTTATGGACTTGTCATCAGGCGGGCATTGTCTGGTACAGAATGGGTGCGAGGCTAAAGGCCGCTGACTGTGAGAGCAACAAAGAAACAAAGTTTTGTTTTCTCATAGAGGAATATCTATTTACTCTTTTAGTTTGAATTAAAACCATTAAAATACATCTTTCTATGAGGTGTCAGTGGGGGTTGGAGTATCCAAAAGATAACCTCAACACTAACACCCACTCTTGTGGTTCCATGCATACTGAAAGCTTTCAACCAATCTGTCATGAATTCTCTCAGGCTTTAATCTTATTCACACTCCCACAGTATATAAATTACCAAAGGTTGCTCCCACATCCCACATGTCTCCTTATCCCTTTCCTCTTATAAAGGACATTGCAGGACTTCATGAGTTAGTTTGGTTTACACAATAAAGGACTGATGTTCATCTCTTGAATGTTAAGTATGTTAGAAAAATATGAATGAGACAATTACATGAAATTACCAGACAGCAAAAGTACATAATGGCGTTTGAAGAAGAATTGCCTTAGAAGAAGATGGAATGTACGCTAAAGTTGTAGCTGCGCCTAGCAACTGTATTGTCCAGCCTCGAAACATCTGTATTCAGTGAGGGGTCTAGCACTGTATACCTTTCTATTATAATCTCTTACTGTAAGCACAGGGTTGCACATAAGCAAACCACGAGCTTCAAATGTAAATTTTACAAAAAATCGTGTCTGTTATTGTATATTTCATCGTATTTCATTACTAATTGTGCTTTCTCCCAGCACTCTGTGAGCGCACTATGCGAGCGGAGCCTCTTTGGGTTTATTAAACACCCATTTTGCATCTATTTCAGCAACATTTTGCAGGTGAACCACATCTGTATACTGCTGCTGTTGCTTGATAAATGTATTTGAACTTTAGTCTTCTATTCATGCTGAAGTTGAACATGTATGATGATCAAAGCTGTATAATAATTTCAAACCTCCCAAACCTTTATGCCAAAACAGATCTGATCATTCAAAATATTATTCAGACATTGATAGCACACCGGATTTTTAACAGCTGTTAATTGAAACATGGCTGATTATTTTGTGGGGGCTGAGCATTGCACCAATGGCCCACTAGTAGAAAAATGCAATACATTGTACTGTATGACAAGGGAATGCGGGTGCTACTGCTTAACTGTATAGTACTGTAAAAATACGACATACAGCACAGTCTCTTCATAATGGGCTGAAGACAGCTTAAACCACCTCCTTGCCCCAGCTATGGGGGGGAGAATACTTCCCTAGAGGCAGCTGTTGACATTTCCAAGACAAAAGACAGGCGAGGTGTGAGGCATGTCACTGTCTCTCTATAGGCTTAAAACACAGCACAATTCCCTCGAATGGTCCATTAGTACAATGGAATACGTTTCTACTACATGAATAATTTGGGTCCTGCTGTTTCAACTGTGGTGTAGTAATGTAAAGTAAAAGGTAAATAAACTGATGTGTATGAACGTGTATCTCACATATTTCATAGTATAAACACAACAACACAGACCCATATAGTCCCTTAATCCTTAACACTTTATATTATATTAAAAGAAACTTAGATTAAATTAGAACAAAATTACAGTCACAATCTCTGTCCAAGGTGCTGAACTAAATCAACTATGATTTCCCAGTAGCAACGTGTCTTTTAATTTCAAGAAAGACAGGACTTTGACTCCAAACACAGGGGTTTCCCTCCAGACTCCTGTCTGTAGTTACATTTCGTAAACAAAATCACTTTGGTTAAGGTTAAGGAAAGATTGTGGTTTAGGTTAAATGTTAATGTGTCTCAAGTCTCTGCAGGCTAGGATCTTCCCCTAACCATAGCCAAGTGATGCCGGTGTCTAAACATAAAACAAGTTTAATAATGCTATCGTCACCACAAGGGAATTTTGTAATGTGAGATCAGACATTTTGACAGAAAACAAATGAAATATGTTGTGAACATTTAACTGATAAGATCAGCATCACTATTGTTGCAACTTGCAAGATACATTAACATTTCCTTGTCAGAGACTGTGACCTTATTCTTTTTTCTTTTTGTCTTTTTTCTTTTGTTTTTTAAATGACGTCAGGATGATACAATAACGATTAAATCACAAAGGGAAGCTTGATCATTTCTGTGAAAATTTTCAAGGTCTAAGCTCTGGATAAAAAGGGACATTTTTCCTCAAACCCTCAGACTTTCCCTACAGGCAGCTGTTATGAATGAACAATCCTGTTTAAAGATTCTGTGACTCAGTTTTTTCCTGTAGCAAATAGTATATATTTTACATTAATAAACATATTTTACAGTACCTAAACTGGTAAACTGAAGGATGCTGTAGATGTGTGCCACTTTGTAAAATCTATTGTAGCCTACAGTGATTGGTGATGCAACAGCACAGGGAATTTTCTGTGCTTTCTACTGACGGATGTGCAGTTCTTTTTTGCCCATTAACGCTGTAGAGAAATTACTGTACAGTATGGCTGCCATAAAGCAGCACGCTGTGGAACTGTTTGACTACAAGTAGGTTTTGGTCATTCAAGGGTGCTGCACTGAACAGCACAGTATTCATGGCGGCTTAAGCTCTGAACAATCTGAATGCAGCTTCACATGACATCAGTCCCAGGCCCAATAGGCTACAAGCACACTGGTTTACCTGTGCAAAGCTGTGGGTAAGCTGACACATGCCATGCTGCAGCTCAACCGTGCTGCAACTGTGGCAAATGTGCGCCATTCTTGCAGCAGTGTGGGGACTCTTTTAATTGCTACCGCTAGTCATTAATCCATTGAGCTTTTTACCAGCAAAACTTGGCTGTGCCATCCTATGTCAGCTCTTACCTCCACATGATACAGAGCCCAACTCCTACATTAGCACCCACTGTTTGCCAGAGTGCCCATTTTGTGTAATTATACGAACTACAGCAAGCTAATGGCCCTGACAGAGCAGTGCCTGGGCCCATTACACCTCAGGGTGCTGCAAAACACCATTACCACCACCAGCAACCTGGAGTGTTTGCTCACGTAGGTGGCAGCCTGTGTGTGTGTGTGTGTGTGTGCAGCCTCGTCTGTACGCGTGTGTTCATGCAGATGTGTTGTTTGAAGGAGGTCGGAGATGGAATGATACATGTCAAACAAACACAACAGTTGCTACAGACGATTTCCATATTTCGCTACAAGTGTGTGTCTGTTGGTATGTTTCTGTGCGTCAACACCTGTCATCTCTCGGCCATTAATTTCTCCAGGGCTTTGGCTGCGTGCTGCAGGGAGCTGTAGTTGTCACCGCAGGAAAGGCAGCGAGGCACCTCGCAGGACTTTGGGCGCTCATTGTAATCATTTCACTTAGCACCATCTCATTCTGCCAGCAAATAGACAATTTGGTTCACAGGAAGAGTGGGCTTTAATTGTGTTTTATCTATATCTGTGTGGCTGTGTTCAGCAGAAGCCACCATTACTGCAGACAGCTTCAGCCATTGCATTTATAGTATTTGAAGTATTATTCCTCTCCAACTCCATTTGAGGCTTCAGCTCTTAAAACTTAAGTCATCTGTAACTCACATGCATACATAACATAGTTTCATCCAGCTCGATGCTCACAAATATGACTCTAAACCTTCCTGATGAAGCGTATTACAAAACGTGATGTTTTCATGTTTTTCAGCCCTACATTGCCTCAGGTTATTGCACACCCACTTGAAGATTTGCCTTTTCCCATGGGCCATCAGCAGCAGCAGCAGCAACTTGCTTGTTTGCCAAAGGTGGAAGATTTTACACCAAAGATGAGGAGCGTGTTAGATACAGCTTAAAACAATAACTATATGCACAGCAAGTACATTTAACTTGACAGTGGCCATGGCTCTCTGTGTAATCATTATGTTATCCCATTCACTTTTTGAAGAAAGAGCTTTAGCACAGACTCTATTGACAATCTGCTTTCCCCTCAGTATCAATAGCCATTAACCACTTTAAGCCTTGCCAAGCGTAGGAGATGGAGAACTAATTGCCTTCTTTTTTCTTTTGTAGAGTACTGTATACTGTAACAGTGGATCAATGTGTTTATTAGTATTGTTGGATAAATGGATATTCAAGCGTCTCCATCTCCAAATTCTGTTATGCCTTTACCTTTGATTTACTGCATCATCTTTTTCATGGATTCCTTCCTAATACACAGAGACACACACCTTAACAAACATGCATACATCTCCATACGCCACTCCTCATATTCTTTAGTTACACCCCTTCCATTTCTAATTGCATACACAGATACATTCTAAACATACATTCGGTTTCATGGGTTGCACAGGATTCCATTTTGGTTTTTCTTGTTTTCCCCTCATGCAAACGCACACGCTCTTCCGCACAGACAGTGGCCTCTCAGCGTGGAGTGTTGCCACCTGTGTGGAGTGGAGTGAGTGCAGCATTCTCTCCTGACAGCGAGATGTATGCAATTAAACTGTAGTAAAGTCATTAGCCCAACAGAAGTGATAACCAGCAGATGGCTACCACGCAGAAATATGCTCTTAATGAAGCTCCTTACTCACTATGGGTGTGTATGAGTGCACTCGTGTGTATGTCGCGTGTATGTTTGTTTGGGTGTAACACTCGACGCAGCACTTGATTAGACGGTGGTTGGTCCTTCTCCTGTAGCATAGTAATTAGTCCCTATTGTTGATTTATAAAGATATGGTAGCACATGGTACATTTCCCTAATACCACTTACCCATCTCCATCTCTGGAGGCCAAAACAGGATACCAGGAGGCTGGTCATGAGAGATCAGATCCTCAGATTATTTTAATTTTCTGCACCTAAAATGAGACCCATCTCAAAATCAGCAAGGATCTTTTGTGCAGTGTAAGGCATCCAAAGCTACGGCACGGTTAGAAATGTAAGTGATCCCATGTTTGGAAATAGAAATATGCGTGGTTTTTCCACAAAACATTTGAATTCTATGTAGGTGTTTTTAATAGCAGCGATTGACCGACATCTGTGGGTTTCCGTTGTCAGGGTTATAGGGGAAGCGCTGTCAAATTTTGTGGTGTGCTACTGACTAGAGCACATCACAAGCCTGTAAAGCCTACAAACCCTGATACAAACACTTTTTCAACAAGATCCACACAGCGCTGATTATGGACTTTAGTTATTTAAGAATTCTGTCCTTTTACAACATTCAACACTTTGGAATATAAACGTAATAGAACAATTTGACCACCTAAGGAAAAGAGAAGCTAACAATGTGATGATGATGTCAAGCGTTCAACATTCATTTAAAACAACAGTGTAAGAAGATCGAGCGATGCTCCGCAGCATATATTAATTTCACTGCACATGTAGCCAGAATACAGTGTTGTTATTCCATAGGGAAGCGTTATTTTTTCCTAAAGAGCCTGGGGCAGTGGAAGGTACATAGTGTCTAGCCCCAGGCATCCAGGAATACTAGGGCGGTGCACATACTTACTACACACACACATTCACAAAAAGGCACACCATACGTACACATGAACTGCATTGAATACAGATGAGAGTGAGGCAACCTGATTTCTGATCAGGCTGCCTTCTCCCTTTCTTCTGCTCTCCGTCTCTCTCCATCCATCAGAATGAAAATACTTCAGAGGAGTGTGTCTTTCTGAGCCAACAGGGATGTCATTAGGTCAACCTTTCAAAGGCAGGGTCCAGGTCTTCTTCTCAAAGGAGAGTCTATTATTATAGTGCTGTTTTTAACTGTAGAATTAACAAGCGGCTGGATTTTGATGATAGTGATATGGAGCAGCATTTTAGAGGGCGTCTGACCATGAACTGAGAGTCCTGTTTTATGTTTGATGGCACCGGGGCTGACTTTGTTTTGTTAGAATTTTTTTTTTTTGCAGCGCTCACTCACTGCCTGTGAATTTTTGAAATGCTCCAACAGTGTTTTGACACATTTGAAGAGGCCCATAGCTCATGGAAGCCGGTCAGCAAAATAATCAGCAGCTTACCTAGGTAAGAGGCATTTTTTTAAACTTAGGATATGTCAAAACGGAGATTCGGCTGGATTCAACCTTTTAGTTATTCAGGAGACAGAGGTGATATACAGCTGTAGCCAAAATCTGCAAAACCTGGCTAGGATTGCAGCTTTTAGCTTAATTAGTTGAAGAAAACTTTTCCACCCTCACTCGGAATACAAATGCTTTCTGTTGAAAAGTCATCAGGGTCGTCTCACCGGCTCATTAAAAACGTGCGAGGAAGGAAAAAATTAATGGAGCCAAACACCTTCAATTTAATACGTCGGAGGGTAAAATAATACAAAGTGTCCCGCTGTAGTGAATAAACCCACTTAAAGTTTTGTGTAGTTTGACTTTCTCTGCAGTTGTAGAAAGATAAAGAAGGAATGTTGAATGGTTGTAAACCCTGTTGTCACGGTAGTGATTTCAGCCCTGATGATGAAAGCTCCCAGGACATTGATCCATAGCACACACACACACACACACACAGGATCAGTCTGTCTCACTGCTAACCAGCCTCATTCCCCTTTGAGAGAGCGGCATTAGTCGGCAAGATTGAACCTACGTCTGTGTGTGAGGCTGTGTGTTGCTGTTGTCTGTCTCCTTATTTATATAATAATGTATAGATCAGGAATCTGGGGAAAGGCTTGAGCTCCACTGAATTGTACTTGACATTTTATTTCTTTCTTTCCTGAATTTCTTTTTCTTTTCTCCCATACCTCGCACCCTACTACTTTCTGTCTCACAGCTGTTATAAAACCACTTTGTCTGAGTTAATAACACCTGAGTCACACTCAACCACACAAGAAGAGGTTGAAAGCAAGTGTAAATGTGGCTACTTGCTACACTAGCATTACACTTGTACATACCAGACCAGAAAAAAAAAGTACTTTTTTAGTTTTGCGCTCAGTGGTTTTCAAATAAGTTATTTTTGGGCCCATTTTATACCTAATATTAACATGCGACCTGGATATGTTGTACGAATAATGATATCTGATCACAGGCCTTTGCACCTGGTATTAGTCAGTGTTCTGTATTGTGTCCTCATTTAATGTTCCTAGATCAGACTACACAGATTAACACAGTCCAATTAAGACCTGAGGCTGAAATAGTTTCTCACCATCATTGAATAGCAATGTGTTATGTGAAATACATTCCAATTATACATTCAAATGTACATTTTTGTTCCTTTTTTTGTCTCTCAACAGGGTCTTATGATCCTCCTGCAGAACCTTCCCACAATGCACTGGGGCAATGAGGAAGTGAGCGTACTGCTGGCTGAAGCCTACAGGTTGAAGTTTGCCTTCGCTGACGCGCCCAACCACTACAAGAGATGATAAGCGTGGCTCTCTGCACCTGCTTCCCTCCTCTTCCTCCTCATATTCCTCTTTTCATGCCCTGCAGTCGTCTACTGAACTTGGAGGCCTCTATTGCTACATGGAAGGACCTCCCCTTTTCTTAACCCCCCTTTCCCCATATCGCCCAATGGGCCTTTCAGCTACTAAGAGATTTGAATCACCCAATGACTTGAGAGGATGTGCGGTGTAGCATTCTAACATGTTGATGTGGAGCCTTTTTTTAAAATTATTTTTCTCTGATCAGCTCTGAAATGCGCACTCCTTCAGTCTAGTACAGAACCTTCGTCATCATCGAAGACCACAACTTCGGCCCACTCAAACTGATGCCTCAAAGTACAACCTCAGGCCTGATGCAGGACCATACGCTGTAGCGCAGCACCTCCGGGAGTTTAATCTGGCTCCGCAAAATGTTCTTTTCTGCTAATTGTTATTTCCAGTGCCATTGCAATACAGTGTTTTTCGTTCCCGGAGGCAAATATGTGACATGGCACGTGACAGTTCGCTGTGCTAGATGGTTTCCATATCTGAGGCCCCCTCTATTGGTCACAACAATAACCTGAAGGAACATGACATCTGTTTTTTTTTTTTTCCTTTTCTCCACTGCTTCGTGCCAAGAAGGACAGTTTGTTTCCCTTCAAACACGCTAGAACTTACTGAGAGAGAGAGAGATTGTCAGTCTGTAAGGGGAAGCATGTTTCTCTGTATCCTCAAACCACACACACCAACTCAGCCCCCACCCCCTCTAACCCATCCTCCCACCCGCACTGCTTGAGTGTAAGACAAACCGTGGTAAGGGGCGGCAGTTCAGGAGAGTCACATCGACATCACAGAAGGTAGTACGCCATTACGAGTAAGAAAGCTGCTTATTTCCACTGTCAAGGTTTTCTTTAGAGCTGCTTTATACATTAACTAACCCCTACCCCAAACCCAGGACTACCTCAGAACACACATTAACACACAGGTAATGATAAGAGATTAATATCGCATACATTTGTGCTTGCCTACAAACATGCATACATCGGTATTGGGTCAAAATGAACCATTTGCAGCTCAAATCAGGAATTGAATCATCTAAGTGTGATATTCATAGAAAATAATTGTCCTCTATATGGGGTTGTTTTTGAAGATCCAAATGAACAATTTTGCCTTAATCAACACATAGTTTCTTTCTTTCTTTTCTCTTACCCCCTTCCTCTCCTTTTTTGGGATGTATTTTCATGGTTGCACAAAATCGGTCCAATTAGTTGTCTGTTGATTTGGTGTAGGTTGAAAGAGGCTTTGGCACTTTTCTCAGACTGTGCTTTGCTTTAGAGGACCACGTCTCTTTTTCAGCGCCAAGTCACTCATTTGTTAGTTTGGTGATTCCAACAACGATCGCAAATGAGAAGTGTGAAGGAAAGTTGCAACACTCACACATTAAGCTCAAATGAATCGAAACACTTTGATTACACACTCCTCAAACAGTAGCTCCACCTTAAGAAAAAAAATACAACTTTAAATCAAGTTATGGTGAGAACAGCAGTACTGTACTGAGCTCAACATTACTGAGTGATTCTTATCAATATGCCACAAAGTTCATTTTAATGCCTATTAATATTTGATAGCAGCAGGGGTTTTTTTTTTTGCAGCCTCTATCTTTAAAGATGTCTTGCGCCTTTAAAAAGGAAGTACACATGTTCGATCCATATTGGTTTTAATTGAATCATGTGTAACCAGCACGGTGCTGCTAGACAAAAAAAAATAAAAAATCCAAAGCTCTCTCTTCACTCAGCTTCAGGATCCGTCAGTCATGTCACGATATCCTCCATATTTTCGTAAAAATAGCAATAGGTAGTCCGGGTGCAGCTGTGTGCGCCATCGCCTTTTCCCCAACTGGTCTGGCACTTTTAACTCGATTATGGACAGACCCTTTGCCGTAAATACAAATCAAGATGGAATAGAGGAGAATCATGGCTTTAAATGTTGTGGTTACATTTGATTTTGGTTGACAGGAAATGCATTGTTAATGTCTTTCCCCGACTGGGAGAAGCTTCTCACTAATGTGGCAGAAACCTGACAGACTTGACTGATGACAATTATTACTTCTCACCCTTTAATGTAAAATACTTTTACATATAGCGAGCTGCACATACATGAACAAAAACAGCAGGCGCGTTTATATATGACCTTATTATTCTTGTACGTGCGATTCCCTGTTTAACACTGGTCTTGTCTTGTGTTTTTTTCCCGTCTTTGCTGCATACATTGCTCTGTTCATTCAGAGCACATGGGAAGTCTTACCCAAAGTCAGTAGCACCATATTGGTGTAACGTTGGGTGGAGGGGGGGTGGGGGTAATCAGACATTCATGACATAAAACAAAGCTGTTAACGTTCGGAGCCTCCTGTCGCGACTCCGCCAGGATCCATTATTGTCACCCCAGCCAGCAAAGATGGTGTGCGTAGGTGTGTGAAGGGGAGATGGAAGGAGAGAGGGACGGGGTTGTGTTCCTTTGGAAGTTTCGGCGTTTTTTTTCTATGAGAGCTGTCAGTCTTTGATCATATGTTGGGTGAATTCCGTTTTTTTTTTTTTGCACAATCTACACCTGTTTCACAAGCCCCTCATCTCCCATGCTCTCTGACAAGGAAAACCTGCACTTAATTTAAGAGTCTATAGCCTTTTTTCCTCTCTCTCTCTTTTTGTATGAGATATATTCTTTCAATCAGCATTTTAAAGATTTGTCTTTTTCTGTTTTCTTTTTCCTTTTTTATGCTGTTTAAATGACGAGCCTATTAGGTTGTGTGCCTGACTCTGGAAATATGAGACAACATCCTAGATTTTTGACCTCAAATGAACTTGAAAGGTTTTAGATTTCTGCAAGCAATAGTATGACATTATGGATTTGCTGTGAAAAGACAGGAAATGTCTTTTGTTTTTGGTGCACATCTAGTTTTTAGGTGTGTTTAGCCACCAACATGAACTGTCTATTAATACTCTGGGCATTTAATAGTTCAAAAATTGATCAGTTGATCGTTCGCTAAACCCCTGCCCCGAACAGTGAATGTCCATTCAAGGCTTAGCAACCGTACCTAGGCACAGCAGGCCTGTCAAGCTTTGGATTTCTCCACATGTTGAAGCAGCATGCCTGGGTCTGTAGTAAGAGTAATACTCAGCAGCTGAAGTATTTGGAGGGTGGTGTAAGGACACAGTTTAACCCAGGTTAAACTGTGACTTTAGCTGCACCTGTCAGTCATTGCTACCTACAGTAGTAACCTGGAGTTACTTTCAAGGCCAAGGAGTCCCATCATTAGGTAAATACATTAGTTTGTGTGGTTACAGATTACATAAAAAAACAACTTGTTTACGACTAGCACAGCCACAGCTTAGAATTTCTCCACCATGTGGAAGCCTGGATGCTGTCAGAGTTTAAGCGAACGTTGGCAGCTCTGTCCTGCTCTTTGATGGATTTGGGGACATTTACACTCCAGCAACACCAACCACCGTTACCCGAGATGGCGTTTTGCCAAAGTCATTGGTTAGTCCTCATCCGAAACTCCTTTTCTCTTACAATGTTCAAAGTGAAAACATACAATTTTAAAATACAAGCAAGTATTTAATCAAAGCAGCCAAACGGGGTCTGATATTAAATTTTTTCACATCGTAGTTAAATCATAAAGTAGGACTAACTAGCTAGGCTTTTACATGGATCATCGACTAACTTTTTGCCTGGGACCTGTTTTCTTTAGCCTCAGTCTTTTACCGCAGTCTTATGTATGTAGCCATAAGAGTCAGTTAAAAAGTCAGCCAGAGACAGCATGTTTAACTCTCTCAAAACTCATGGAGCTAACATTCACTTAATTAGTTGGGTGGCTCGCTTATAGGCGGCAAGAAATGAGAAGCTGCTTTTGTCTACCTTCTGAAATCAAGGACCCAGAATTTAAAAAATTTGAATTTTGTGATACATTTGACGCCGTTATCAGTGTGAACTGCACATGTGCCCATTATGGAAAGCTTGACAGGCGTAGCAACAGTAACTGACGGGGGATTCACAAACAATCAATTATCATCGCGTTTATTATCCAAAGCCCTACTTTTTAAGGAGTTTTGTTGCCTTATTCCACGCATTCATATTGAACACTGGGAGGAAAGAAAGTGATGCCAGTGGTGACCAGGGACACCCCGGGGCAACAAATAATGTTGGAGGTTACTACTGTACTCTCTGCCAATGTGTGTGTGTGCCTGTTTGAGTCATGGGCAAACAGAGCTCTGACCCGCTGCCCCCTTCTTTTCAAATAATTAGTAATGTTTTTTCCCCTTCTGTAATGCCATGTACAGTAATTTCCCCATAACAAGAAGTAGCTGCCTACTCAGACTTCTGTTAAAAGGTTTAATAAGCAAGCACACATTCACACGCTATCAGTGTCAAGTTAGCCTGCCTGATACCCTCTGTCTCCATGGTGATGAAGGCCAAGGTGGTATCTGACTGGAGCCCATTTTCTATTAGAACACACACTCACACACAGGCCACCTTCAAACATTCTTTGGAGCATCTTCAGCAGGATGGCATCCTGAAGTAACATTTTCAGCTGCTTTCATTGCTTGTAGAGTATGTTTTTTTCCTTTTTTCTGCTCTACTTCTCCATTAAAATATGTTTCTGAAAACCATCTGAAAAACAAAATCCTCCCCCATGTCTTTTGCCTCTTGAGTACTTGGAAAAAAATCTAATAATACCTAGAGCGTGTGGGTGACAGGAATAGTGGTTCTTGAATTTAAAAATGTGTACAGAGAAGATTTTGAATCAAAATTCTGTAAATAGAAAGTGTAAATAAATCCTATATATGACAAAATTGTTTTGAATAAGGCATCATGTTTTGTGGGGGGTATTTTCTTCGAGCGTGTGCACACTTTCGAGTACTGTTGTGTTTGTGTATGAACAGAGGGAAGTCACTGCATCTCTTAATATTCCAAGTCCAATTCCATGCCCAGTCAAGCTCAAGGTATGATATATTTCAGAGCTTTGTGTCCCTGGAGCTTCTCAATCTAAAACAGCCCTAGAAACCTTGCAGCAACACATTTCTGCAGCGTAGTGATCTGTCCCCCAGTGAGCCTAGAATGAAGTTCTTCACTATAATGAAAATATAGTGATATATAAATAATGCAGATGCTTCCAATCAACCCCAGACTCACCTACTCCTTGTTGTATGTGTGTAATGAATACATTTAGTGGGCTTGGGTGTCTGCGCATGCATTAGTCAGCGCGGTGAGCAGGCCGCGGCTAACAGCTGTGCTAATGTGCAGCATGTAGTTAATTGTATCGCTTGTATTCACACACCGTTCCCATACACACTGTCTAACAGGTAAACACTTCTTGTCTGATCCCTGTGGAGGAGATGGCAGCACTAGCTCGGTTAATGAGACTTTCTTGCTCTGTCTGTCTGTCTGTCTTTGTGTGTGTTTGTTTCAGAGGACAGGAAGGAAAGGAGAAGACAGAAAAAACACAAAAATGAGAGCCAGGATGCATTCACTTGCAAATGTGAGTAACATACCTGTGTGTGTGTGTGTGTGTGTGTGTGTGCGCACATGCAGCAGCCCGCAGTAGAAGCTCCCTTGCAGTTAGGCTGACTGATGTTCACACAGGCAGCCAATTATGGAGTGCCGGTCACTGAGGACTCCAGTCACTTCATGGGAAATTAAAAATACATTAAAACCAACAATGGTCGCGGGAAGGTGCCCGCTTGTGCGCACACACACACCTACCCTAATGTGTGATAGAAGATGCAGCTGGAGCTCACTATGAAGCAGAAAAGATACTGTGCAAATATTAGCAAAATCAACTTTTCCTTCAGACCTTTCCTCACGGCCATTTTCCTCTCTACATATTGTAGCTGTTTGCTATTTATTTGTACAGTATGTCACTATTATAACATCAGCCTACGCTGTTTACCTCCCCATGCCCTCCTAACAATGCCGATTTACAGGCCTATAAACCACCACTTGCCAGCGTGAGTCCTTTTCATCAAAGGCTCATGCTGGCACACGTTCCAACATTCTGCGATCACTAAGGCAGAAATGTCGAGACAGACTTCACAGCACTTTTGTGGGATTTTAAGCCCGTGTATGAAATCAATTTCCTGATTCAATTTTTTCCGAAGAGAGGAGCTGCACGGCAACGGCATTATTGTCACAATGAAGGATAACACGCAGATTGAGGATGTCTCTGGAGAGGATTTTAGAGTCACTGTGGAGGCACTGGCAACTGTGATGTAAATCAGTTTCAATTTAAAGTTTGTTCTGAGGCAACGGAGGGATCCAAAGATGTTGGACGGGGAAA
The DNA here is from genome assembly GCA_036023855.1 of Gadopsis marmoratus. Classification (NCBI taxonomy): domain Eukaryota; kingdom Metazoa; phylum Chordata; class Actinopteri; order Centrarchiformes; family Percichthyidae; genus Gadopsis; species Gadopsis marmoratus. Next base: position 12,575 of record JAVQJF010051641.1, on the reverse strand, counting down.
TGGAAAATTATTTCTGGCTGCTGAACAGTGACAAATGTAGTGTTTTAAAGTTACAAAATACTGTGTATACATAAGCCAATCCTAATAATAGTTTAATCTCCTCAAGTGGTTCTCTTCTGCACCTTTTCTCAAAGCACGAACATCTGTTGTTAATCTGTCTCCATTATATCCACACAAGTACATCTACCTTTGTCTGTGAGGAACCTAACTGCTTCACCCTGGCCCGTATCTATCAATTCTCAGAATAGGGAATGGGTCCCAACTGGCCAAAAATTCTCAGATTAACACATTTTTGTTGTACTGGGATGAAAAGCGTCATATCGGCGTTCTTGTCCTAACATGTTAGGACCTGCCAGGAGGTGGCCTTCAGACAGAGACACAGGCTTACATTTTGTGGGAGAAGTCATGTTTATTGATAACTGTATGCTTATTATTATAATACTGCTCTGGCAAAAAAAGCAGGCCTTGTGTGGGATGCAGAAGGTAGCACATACTCAACAAAGGACCTTGCAAGTGACTCACAGCAACAGGCAAAAGGTAGCTTGCAACAGGATGTGCTTTGGATCGGTCACAACCAACAACTTTGGCAGCAATAAATCAAACTTTGATCACTCGTACAGCTCCTCAGATAACTCGTGCATTCATTCACTCTACGCTGCTCAGCGTGAAGTGTTTAACCAGACGCAGAAGTCCCGCTTGGAAATTACATGAGAGGTTGAGTTGTTGCAGGAAGACGACATGCTGGTTAAACAAAAAGCATCTTACTCTGTAGGGATCTTTTCCATAATATTGTCAGACACTTTTAGTGGATGTACTTTGACAGGCGCAATTGCCCCAAAGGATTACGTTGCAGCCATTGCGGCCCGTTGGGCGACTGGCAGCTGAGGCAGTCTACTGGACCAATTTTAAAACCTTTTGTACTTATTAGACATTTACACCCCAAATAAAAAAAAATAGGGAAAATACTGGGATTACCTCCTTAACAGTTGCAATTTAATTTTTGTTGTAATCTTTTGTTGATCTCCTCCAGCTAAGAAGATAAATAAGAACACCTGCACACTGACCATGATTAATCTTCCAGCTAAGAAACAGCAGGCACAAGTGAATTTAGCTGAGAGATTATCGTGGCCACTGTGCAGGTGTTTCCTTAATGTGCTGTTAAATGCTCCAGTTGGAGGACTGTTCGACGTTTGATGTTACTCTGGCAGGTAAAAATGCCGTCATGTGGAATTTGTGCCGGGAACCAGCACATTTGCAAAAAACTATTATGACGAAAGCTTTAGGAGAGCGGTTGATGAATCCTTAATACAGACGTCTCCACAACAGGTCATTGCAGTGTGGAAAAAAATGACCTGTATTGGATTTGCAACATTTTAATACTTTAAGAGACATGTTTTATTTTAGTCAGTTGGTGAAATAGTAAAAGTCGCATAGCAACACTGGGATTTATCGGCCGCGGACACTTAGCGACTGAAAAAGTCCCCATCCCTGCTCCTAAGATGTGGAGCAGTGTGTTCTTCACAGATTAAATTCGAGGGCTATTTAAAGAATGCACTTCATTTGAACTGATCTAGCCTTTAACTTCTTAAGTAATTTTTTATTTCCTCAAATCTTACTGTCTGATGACTTCAAACAGGGACTTTGTGCAGACGATGGTTCTGAACTTTGACATGGCATCTATTTTACCTTTAGCAGGTGGGAGCTTCCCTCTGTCGGTAACTAGGATTTACACAGGAAGTGAATATTTATACTTGACTTCACTCAGAGCATGACTCAAAACTCAGGAGACTTGTGAGGGATGTATTTGCTAGATAACTGAACTTTCCAAATGAACTGTGACTGCTTACTCATCACAGGACGGCGCTCCCATCAGATCTACTGTACGTCTTCCCATCACCACTGACGGCGTCATGGTGACCAAGCCCGACAAGACTTGATACATGTGTCACTCTGAATCCATCTCCACACTAATGCCGTGTTCAGACAGACATTAGTGCCGCATGAAAAAACTCAGCCCCCTCATTCATTTCAATGAGACCACTGTATTGGTACAGCAGGGTTCTTAAATTCAGCCGGTCACACACATGTTATTAAATACAGTATGTTCTTCTGTTTTGTAAGTATGAAATAGTGATTTGATTTAACATTTTGAAAATGAGGTTGCATATATCAGGGTTCATACGCAGTCTTGAAAGTTTGGAAAATGCTTAATTTTAACTCTTGTGTTTTCAACGTTAGGAATACGCATGAATTCGATCAAACCCCTGTGTTTCGTCTACACAAACACTAACCAATAATTTTTAATGTTTCAAATGAAGTGATCCCGTCGTCATATTCGTTAGTTGTCTCCTGGCGTCTCACACCAGACACAGAGCGGACAGGACTAGAGTGACTGACATGGGCAGTGAAAAGGGAGTGTTTCGACTCCATGCATCATGAGGACGAGAATCTGCTCGCAGATTATCGCTATTGGTACAAAGGAATTCTGTAAACTTTATTTTTCACAATTGCATTTATTGTAACATGTTAGATGTGATTATAAATGTTTCGAGAATCTGGACATGTTTGATTTAGGCACCTTGAAAGTGCGTGAAAGTGCTTGAATTTTACTGGAAATGTTTGACAACAGAAATAGTCATGCCACTGATTTCATACATAAATGATGTCTCCATACACTGTATATTCACATTAATGTGGATGTGGCCTCAGTGTTGAACCTTTTTCTGACCGCAAGCTTCAAGTTTCATAGCGTGAGGTGTCATCTTTTTGTGCCCAAGTACAAACGCACAAATCTCTGCATTTCCAGTTGCTATGGTTATGGCCAGTGCACAGACCTGGTTACCAATTTATTTTTTAATAGATTCTAAATTCCCACTGAAAGAAGAACGGCTGTGAAGTGTCGCTCACGAGTGCCATTCGAGAGTTGACTCAGTCTAACAGACTTTTGCCTTCTAACACAAACACAGATATAAACCCTCTGTCTTGACGAATAAATTCATCCTCTCTAACAACCTCTGGAAGCACCACCATGGATTATTTGTCTGGTACAGTGATGATACAGCCAGAGCTGCATTCTCAGCGGCTGTAGGTCTATGATGCCTGTTCCCCCCCCCTTAAAATTCAGCAAGCAGTAATCCGACTGATGATGAGTCACGCCTTGACACCTCTGGAAGCTGCTAAGAGATGGGTCTAACCCATACTTCAACATGCTGAACTGTGCCACATCATGCCTTGCAATCTGTTCCTGTCTAATGTGCCTTTTACAGGCTGCAAATATATTTCATAGAGTAGACTGACAGCGAAGGAGACTGAAAGGTTTTACACATCCACTGTGATGAAACTGAACATCGTCTGTCTCATTTGTTGAATGATGATATCATTCTGCTGCATCACCTTTGCCTTTCAAAAAGGCAAAGGTGATTTGGAAAAAGAAAGGAATTATGATTTGATGTAAAAAAATATATGTCAACATATTGGGTCAGCTCTAACACCGGAACACCACACGTTGCTACTGCACGTGCTGAACACTAGTAGTGAGATATAAACTGTTAAAAGTAATGAATAAGAAGTTTGTATATATATGTATAAATGGTTGAATCGTCCAGCTTCATCAGACAAATGCTGGGAACCAGTATTTGAGAGAGTGGTTTTAGTGAGAAATGAACACAAGTTTGCAATCTTCAATCTTCCCAAAAATAAATTCTGCTTTTTTTTTTTTGCAGTGAAGCCCTTCAACTGGATAAGACCACCTAGACTTACAGCACCTACAGTAAATGTTGCTCTCATCCCCTCAATGCTGCGGTGGCTGTTTTTCGAGGTGATTGAGCAGGAAAATGTGGCATTTGAGGCCCACATCAATTTAAAAACTGCAATACGAATGTCTTAACCCTCATACATTGGGGGGGCTGTAGTGTGCATGCGTGTGACTATGTGGATGTGTGCACCCCCCTCCCCTATCAGAGTTAGGCCACCAAGCTGCTGTGTTAGCTAAAATAGCAGCCAACCCCGCTGGCCTAAGCCTAAGTGACTCTGCAGCGATAAAGACAGAGTGCTTAGCAGTGACACACTCAGGATATGTAATTAACTGGTGTGCACATGTGTGTGCGTGTGCTACTGTTACTCCTGCTTTTCATTTGGCAGCTTTACCAATTCCATCCTGCCAACCGGGCAGTAGACTTATTCACACACACTAATGGGAAATACTCGTATTGGCCTTTGTTGAATTAGTTTTAGGTTAAACTGATAAGTTAAATTGGTTCCTTTAACCTCATCACTGTGCTTCTGCAACTCCAGATAACCAGGGTTTAACACCGTGTGTGGATACATTCGTATGCATCCATGTACTGTATGTGATTCTGTGCATTTGTTTATGTCGGTGTTGGTGCATGCTTAAAGGTGACTGATGAAATGCACACAAATCCAACACGTGTGTATGTGTGTGTTAAAAGGAAAGAGAGACGGAGGGTTTATTTAGGCTATTTCCTTAAATAAAAATAAAAACCAGTAGTCAAGTAAAAGCCGGGTCTCCAGTAACAGCTGGGGGTGTGGACGACACAAACAAATAAAGGCCGGCCTCCAATATAGGCTGGGGGGGGGGGACGAGGCTGGATAAACTCCCGGTGGCTGACATGTGCTGACAACTAATGTCGTAAATATCCATATATCCATCCAACAACAAAATCACATATTTCTGAATTACTCATCTAAGGCGTGTTTACGTCTTAGCCAAACTGTATGTTGCAGTAACTTACAAGCACCACAAGATGGCAGCAGCTACATTTCAAGCGCAGTAACTTTGCAAGTCAATTTGTTTTCCATAACATGTTTCCTGCCAATGTTAAACGACAAAAGTCTTGTTAAGAAATTAAGGGTAAGGGTTTCTGTCCACTGAAACACTAGAAGGCTTTTAATTTGAAACGGATACAGGAAGTGTTGAGTAACAGCGTGATGCGTTAACTGAAATGTGACTGTCAATACATGTAGGCATTTATATACAATATATTCACAAGTGAATTTCACGCTGGCGATGCTGCAGAATGAAGATGAAATGGACAGAAAGCCCACAGTCCTGTGCAATCAGTGGTAACTATAAGCTTCCTCACAACACTGTTACTTTACGTCTTCTCGTTTGCAACTGGTTTTCTGGAGGGATATCAAATGCTCGCTGTGTGTGTCGCAAAACCACACAGGGTGAGATAGTTTTCCAAGGGGGACACATCACAGGGGTTCGACTGGTCCGTGCAGAGCAACAATGTGTGCGCACAGAGACACACATGCAAGCAGGAATACAAATCCAACGGCCGTCAACAAACACACACACACACACACAAACTGCTGTTTGGCTGTGTATCTCTGTATTTGTACTTCACTCTGGATGTTTTAACAGCCAGTTTACTTTACTACCAGGCTATTGGAGCCATTAGAGGGCAGTGAGCAGCTTCACGCAGGAAGTTTGTGGTTACTTCACCCCCTTCACGAGCCACTGTTTCATCACATGTAGATACATAAAGCACACACACAGTGACCTGGCCTGTTAGACATAACGTGACACTGCTGAGTCCCAGTATCTCCTCTACACCTCTTTTCTCACCTTGCTTCCTTCCTTCCTTCCCTCTCCCCTTTTCCTTTTCTTCATCTTTTTCCTCCCCCTCTCCTGTCCATCAGTGAATCACACATCCTTTGGAGGGCTTGTTGCTCAAGCTGCCTTGTTAGCAGTTCTGATTAATCTGCATTTGAATTTCAGACGAGGGCTAAACTGCTGCATTTCATGGAGGTGGTGGTTTTAGGGATCGGCGGGGATTTTCTCGGTTGTTCAGGCCGACGTGACAGAGTGAAAGAAGAAGAGGCCTCGAGCTTCCTGCTTATTGCAGAAATGATTTGAACACTGTTGTAAAGAGCAGAGGGACAGCGAGCTTTACGACTAACTTAAAGGACATTTATTGGAACATGCTAGTTTGCAGACGACAGTATTTCAAGGTAGTTTGCAACTTCGCCTATATAGCAATTAGTAGACTACTAAAGGCTTTCTTTAGTGGCCAGATATGGCAAGAACAGAATAGAATACGATCGAAGTGTCCTGCCAAATGATCAGTGTGGCTCAGAACGTATTAGCCTAGTGGCCTGGAGTGTTTGTCCTTGTGCTGGAGTCAGCTATTTAAAGTTCCTGGCTCCTCCTCTGTCCACTGGACAACACACTGAACTCCGTTTAGAGTCCAAGGTCACCGACCATTTTCCATCAACCAGCACTTCAAAAAAAAAAAAACAAAAGAAAGAAAAACAGCAAAAGAAGGCTCACCTTGAAGCTGACAACAGAGAGGTTCATTCGCCCAACAAAGGGTAATCTTTTAAGTTTCTGATTTGTCCTCTTCCCTGAAAAGTCTTGAAACTGCAGCGCTTGCCAAAGTCGAACTGTCGGTCTGTGTTGCTGCAAACTAGACTTTTTATTACTCTTTACTCTTTACACCGCGATAAACGTTCAGTTGTGATGCCAATTTAAACGCATCTACTGGTTGGAGAGTGGTTCATTGAAATGGTTTAGTTACATTTTAAGCATTCTGTTTTTGCTGCGCATTTCAAGTATTTTGTTGCTCTTGTTGATCTCATGCAATCAATTCAGGCTATTAAAAGGATGCGGCTCATTAATAGACCACCACTAAAATGTAACTTGATAAAAACAGCTAATTTAGGCCATGTGGCTAAGGCTAGCCATGGGGGTAACTGTATAGAAAATGCTAACAAGTTGGAAAAATGAGAGGTTTTCCTGTTCTTCTCATTTCGCTGATAATGTGTAAATGCAGCAAACAGCTTAGACTTCTTTGGTCACTTACAAATTGGCAATGTGGGGTAACAATTCAGACGTCTGAAAGCCAGCTCAGTTAAGATGTCAGTGAAGTCAGTCTGTCATTGCCTCCAGCAGTCATCCCACTGAAGCCATATTTTCAATTTTCCAGGTTAAGTTGAATTTGTTCCATCAGTTATTTCTTTAGAACGTAGAAAAGGTCTGAAACCCCCGACTCACTTGACTCGAAACTGACAAATTTATATTTCTCATTTCAAAAATGTATTGTGAGACTCATTTCAGGAAGGAACATAACTGAATATCTGTGAAGATATATACGTGTGGGTTTTTTTTTTATCTTCTAATCCTTACCTGACAATTTCGGATTAAACCCAGAAGCAAAAGGAAATCTGTCCTGCAATGTGTTGACAGATGTGTCACTATATATATATAAAATAGACTGCAAGGGAGCACTTTCATTTCAAAATACAGCCACACTCATTTGGATTGAGAAGGAGGCAGCGGTGTCAAAATAAACCATTTGTGATACCTCGTTGGTACAGTACATCTCTTCCACTGTATTACAATGCTCTGAGCGCTGCACAGAAACATCTGGCTTCAGAGGAGGAACAGATATGTAGTGAGCGTGTTGCAGCTACTTGACTGCTGTGTAGTGCAATCACCTGCGACTGTTTGGGTAAATCAAGTGATGCGTCTGCCTTGACACTTGATTTCTCAACAGATTGCATACATTTCCAATGCTAATCTCCTTATCTGACAGCTACGCCGGGGGCCTTGAATTAGTTTACATCTGAAAGTATTATTGTGAGTCAATTTGCTTGTAATCATGCAGACAGCATGCTGTTGGTCGGTCCACCACTTTTATCCCGTCTGAAAACTCTCGACAACTACTGGATGGATTGCCATAAAGTTTGGTACAGATGTTCATGTGCCTCAGGATGCCCTCAGGATAAATCAGAATCACTTTGTAGATCCACCTTTCCTCTAGCACCATCATCGTCTGAAAATTTTTAATTTTTCAAAAACTTTATTACCAAATGTCATTCCCATCAGCCTCAGCTTTACTTTGTGTTTTGTGCTGATCAGCAAATGTTAGCATGCTAACAGGCTACACTCAGACGTAGAACATGGTAAACATTATACCTGCTTTACGACACGTTAGCATTGTCACGTGAGCATTTTAGCATGCCGACTTTAGCATTTAGCTAAATGCATGGCTCTTAGTTTCTCAAACATTCTCTTGCTCTCTGACACTTGCCTTTCACAGTCTTCCTCTTTTTATTTACCTCAACACGCAAGAGATATCCATCAGCATTATGCATGGTGTACCTCAGACACCTTTGCTCTCATACATTCATTCTGTTTCTCCGGGTACAGCTCCCACTATTACGATAAGTTAGCAGCCAACTGTCGACGTATTGTTTAGAAGTAAAGATCGTAGTTGGCTGTGACAAAGGAGCACTAATACAAACGTGTGCACCTTTACACATGAAGCTTCTCTGCTTCTAAAAAGATATTTAATGGAGAAACTATAATAAATTGATGTTGCTGTTGGAGAACCTACCTGTATTTGTCTGTATTTTGGCTTTGCCTTCTCTGTCTTTCTTCCATATGCACTTTTCCCCTGTGGACTCCCCCACTGATAATCCAGAATTACTGAACAGTTTAGTGGCCATGTCCCTTTTTTTTTTCCTTCTCTTAATGGACTGCTTTGTTCACTGATTGTCAGTTTGGCCTTCACTGCTGTGATTTCTATCACCAGGGGATCCTCATTTGCCAATTTAGCAAACTGGACTGCTCGCTGCCCCTGTGTTTGTCTCCACCATATCCCAGGCCCTTTTTTTTCTCTTAATCTATGTTCCTTTACAGCTGTCTTCCTTTACTCTTCTCCTGCAGATCAGTGCGCCTTCCTTCATTCGTCACTACCACATTCAGTCCGACCCTGCTCCCGGCTTCTGCATAGATCCTGAGTTGATCTGAGCTCTTAAATCCTAAGCATACATTGTCAGTGCAGGAAAGTGATGCAACACCTGACATCGATCAATCTAGTGGACGCCTTTGTCCGCTGATGGTCGGCTGTGATGTCTTTGACAAGAGGATCCTCCTCATCACCTTGATAATACTATAAAAGAGAGTGTTTGGATACCTGTTTAAATCATTGTCATTTGAATGTTAGGCCATTAATGTAAACTGAAAGTAAATTAAAGCTGAATAAAGCTAAACATTTGCAATAATATTACTGTATATGACATGTGGGTAAATACGTTCATTTATATACTTATTTATTGTATAAGTAAAAAACCTACACTGGACTAAGAAACCGAAGCTAACACAGAAATATAAAATATAAAAACCACCAATTTTAACAATCATAATAACAATGGTAAAGATAGCACTTTATGGACACTTCACTCCCACTGGTGTTATTGAATTACTTTAGTTGTCTTCCTGTACAAATGCCATTATGCCGGCCATGTGTTTTCTCAGAATGTTGTTACATATAGATTAGACTTTTTCCACATAGAAGCTGGTTAATGTGTTGTTTCTACTTTTACAGTTTATGTCAAGAAATTAGTGGAATTATAAGGTTCCCTCTGGCATTTTTTTCAAAATTGAGTTATTCACGTATTCTTATTATGTGATAACTTATTGACATTATGTGAGATGTTGTTTTTTAAGTTATTTGCGTTTTTGCAGATGGGACCTCCAAGGTGGAGAATGGGCTCCAGATGTGACTGAAAAACAACCTGGGTGAGTTTATTAAACAGTTTAATATTTATATTGCAATTAGCATTACTTGTCTTCAAGAAGAGATTTGGCATTTAGTGCTGGAACAATGTATTTAAAAATAATCGTATCAACTCTGTGTTTGTCCGGCCAGACGGCCTACATGTCTTACCGTTCAGGAACGTGCACAGGTATTTTGATCGGTATTTTAAGAAAACAATGAGAAATGTATTTAACAGGCTATAGAGCTATTTCAAACCTTTCACAGTTATAGGGCTAACATATTTATCATTAGTCAGTTTGTTATCAGTAACAAAATGGTTAGCTTATACAAGCTTCTAGGTATCTATTACAATGTGATGAAATCAATAAAATAGTATCAAATAAAATTATAAATGTATTCACTTGCACTGATTAAATGCCACTCTTACACACAAATCCATACCACATTCTTTTCTTTGGTAAGACCGGTCAAGGGACAAATATTCCAAGTAATGTAACAACTGGAGGAAAAGGGATCCCGAACATGACAAGTTACTGTATATGTAAAAATCAAAGCACCTCACTGAATGGGACATTTTCTGTTTTATTTTCCTTGTGGTGCTTTCTGCTGCGTGGTAGAGTAGCCATCTTGCATGTGTGCTTCACCGTGTGTTTTGAGGCGCCTTAAGTTCGCCGTGACGAGGTCAGTTTCGAGTGTTGTAGAACAAATTTGATTTGGATTGAATTGGTTCGTGTGTAGTGGTGGTTTATTCATAGTCTGCCTCCATATTTTGTGATAATTTCCTTTTTACGCGTAACCCCACACTCACCTCCTGATTCTGTTGAAAGTCCCACCTAGTTGAATGGCGACAAGTCATTTATTTCATGCCTTGTCAATAGAATTTACATTTGTTCTATAGCAGACTCTCCTGGTTATTCTGGGTCTTGTGTATTGAGTATCGGCGGGTCGCATACAGTATATAGACCTTTTTCACTGAATACATTTTGACATGTCACAGTATGAAAGCGCAGGTGTAAATATTACGTTGAATAAAGGCTGTATTCCATTTATCTGAGAACTGAGCCCTTGTTAATGTTATTAGTGACACCTGTGCTTTTCCTGCTATGACAAGTCAGAAGGTCTGCTGTGGGGAAGAAAAGCCTATTGTGAGTAACGGCAGAGAGAAGTCATCAGTGGTCATTTAACTTTAACTAAAGGTCTGTTTTTAAAAAATAGTCTTTGCTGGCACAGTGCACCTTTTATTCTCGCTCGGAGAAAAGATTCTCACTAAAGCCAGAGGTGGAGTTGAGGAGAGGGGAGCCAAGAGAAAACGTGTTAAAGCTCTCGAACATTAACGCTGCAGATTATTACACGAACACCCCAAGTTTTAACGGTAAAGAGGAACAATGAAAGTTTAGCGACTGCAAGCAAAACACTTTCATGACCCTCATCTGAAACAGTTGCGTTTAAGGGGCCGTCCAACGTTTTCTCATCCCAGAATTATTATTGTTTCATGTCATTCGTTCTGGGGCGTAAGTGGCTGCCTTTTCACAATGTTGTTGTGTTTGTCATAAATATATTATTGTGAGATATTGAGGCGAAGGGTATTGCAACGGGGGGGAAAAATCCCAAAGTTCTTCAGACGTTGAATGACAGACAACCCACACGCGCATCATCTCTCGGCACTGACAGCGCGTGAAGACGGTCAGCTGTCTCTCAGCTGATCCTGTAATAAGCGGCTCGGGGTCGCTGCTTGGAACTGTTGTGGGGCAACAACGCGACCTCGACCCTGATGCATTTGATCGTAGCATCATTGTAGCTCTTCCAAAAACACACGCAGCTGAGCACGATAAACATGTTCTCTTTGCGCTCCTCTTGTTTGCCATTCCCCGCGGAGAACATGACGGCGTTTTGCCTGAAGTATGACAGTTCTTGCAGGATCGCAGCCTGCTGTTACTCGGAGAGGAACTCCACCAGCAGCGCAGAGCCTTTTCATGTAATCTATCATCCCGCCGCGCGTCTGCGCCAGTTTCTGACCCAGAAACGCGTCGCGGAAAGTCGAAGGGAGAATTGTGAAGGATGAAAAGTGATTGTGAGCAGAGCAACATCTGTGAGTTTGCCGCAAACGTGCAGATTGTATGTAATATAGATCGCCACGTGGACAAACACGCGGACGTGTTTTGTTATTAGAAGGCATCAGTCTGCTCCAGTAAGATGATCCAGCAGCAGAGCTGAAAGTCATGAAGTCATGTGGAAGCGTCCTCTGCTCTTGTCAGGGGCTCTCGTGAAAGTCGCAGGCGGAATCATGCCGGCGGATTAACATTTCAGCGCTGCTGTGTAAATCGTAGGAGACTGTAGGGAGGAGACTGTGGGAGGAAGCTGGGCAGGTTTCAACACTACCGGCGGCCTCCTGCCGAGACGCCTCGTGTCTTGTTTCAGGCTCTAAACACTCGAGCTGGAGAGAAGCGGGACGGATGAACGGACACCGACGGAGTGGGAGGAGTGAGACGACGAGGAGGGAACGTGGACCAGAAAAGAAGAAGGCGGAGAGCGGAGGGGTTGTTAGGGAGACGGGGGTTCAAGAGCAAGGAGGGAGCGAAAGGGTAACGAGCAACATTTCACAGTGCGTCCGCAAGTGTGCAGCACTCAGCCCACCAGATTAAAGCTGTTCAGATTTCCACACGTCAGCGGCCGATTTGTTCAGGAGCCCTTCTGGGTCGCGCAACAGTTCCGGCAATATTTCAAACTGCGGCTCCATCCGCTGCCTCAGTCACTCGCTCACTTCTCCTCATACAATAAGCATCTTTGAGTCCAGTGATCCGATAAGTCTGTGTTGAAGGCAGCCGAATGAAAAGGTTCAGTTACAGTTTTGTTGCCGATTCATTTTGAACAATTACCTCACTTTCCTCACATTTAGATAATTTTCATCACATTTGAGACAGAAAACTTGTAAAGCTAAATATTTAGAAAAGCTGCAAATAGACCACGCCCCTCGCAGTTGGCTCAGCCCCGCCCACACCGCTGACCGTGGATCAGTGGGTGAAACACCGTGAAGCAGCGACCTTG
>JAVQJF010051622.1:0-44075 GCA_036023855.1 Gadopsis marmoratus | reverse complement strand
CAGACGCTCGCCGTCCAGCTCCCCCTCCGGGTCTGGCTCCAGGGAGGGGCCCCGGTGTCCCTATTCCGGGCGAGGTGCGCCAACTCGATTGCAGTCGTCTCATCAGGGTCTTGTGAATGGCTGTCACATAATCACATAATGAAAATGGTCTGTCGGTGACAACACTACCACCATTATTTGCTACAGTGGGTCAGCCATAATGTCAAAAATGATTATGAACAGTGCTGTGTTATGGAGAACCTATTGGTAATTTCTGATCACGTCAGTATTTTTAATGCGAGTGCTTTAGTGTCAGTAATGTTTCAGGCCTATTTTGCCCGACATTGTGAAGGCAGACTTTAGTGGCTCAGGTTGTACAGGGTTTGGACTTGAATCCGGGATTGGATTTCTGAGCCCCTTTAATAATAACTGAAAGTCAAGGTTGTTGCCTTAATGTCCATGTAAAAATGAGAATTAACTGATGTAATTCACTCATTATGTTAATTACTGAATGTGGTGATAAATAGCTTTAAAAACACATGTGCACCTTTGCATTTGTGAAGGTGCAGCAGAACAACAATTCAGGTGATTTAGTTTACCAGTGGTTGTGTTTTCATTACGTGTGCCATAACAGCCTCGGTGCAACTGCTGCAGATCAATTTGTACATTTCACCTCAGAACAATTTTATTTGTGTCCGTTTTGTCAGCAGCGTCTCTTCAAACACCATTGGTGTGGTGGTGCTGAATTTTCAGAGGCACAGCGGTGCTCTGCGATGTTATTTTCGCCTTTTGTGGTAAAACAATCCCGCTCCCACCTGCCTCTCCGGCATAGAGAGAGAATTGTATTGGCACAGTCTATCCTCTCAATTGGCACACAGTGTCCAAAAATCATCTTCAAAATCACACTATTGACGTACAGTACAAAAATGATTTACTTAAGCAGCTACTGGAAGCTCCCAGATCTGAATGGTAATGTAGTCATTCACCTTCCAGGCTAAAAAGTAAGTCACCGTGTCCCAATATACATTCTGATTCTACGCAGGACTTTAGTATGTAGTGTGTACATACTATAAGTGACTAAAGTACTAAATACAGTATTAAATCTTACGAAAAATGTTTTGCATTTTTCCAGTATAAAATGGTAAAGCGTGTTGATATTTTGGAAAATAACTGCCAAAGAATTATACTATGAGAATTAATAAGTGGTACATGCTGTATAGAATTAATTGGCTCACTGACTCATCCGCTTAAATGGAGCAGAGCCATCGTGAATGTGCTTTTCTGCTACGAGTTAAGATGTCCACTGTGAAAAAGGCCAACTAGAGAAACACACCTCATTACTTATCTGAAACAGCAAGCAATTTTACAACCTTAAACCTTGGAGGAAATGTAATCTTCATGGTATTCAGTCCAGTCGGTGGTTTGAAATAATCACAGTTACAGTTCATTGGTAGTACAAGTCAGCACAGCTGTGTCATTGTCATTATTAGCCTGAATGAGTAGTCACGTTTGAATACCTTATACTCCTGGAGTCGTGTTAATTTATCCTTCACTTGGTTAGAAATCATTATTATGGTGTAGTCTCTTAGAAAGGGCACTTGAGACAGAAGGGACGTGGTTTAATTTAATAAGAATCTTGCATAAAGGGTCCTTAAAAAGTGTGTGTGTGTGTGTGTGTGTTGTTTGTGTCAATAAATACTACTGGGAAGTGTTTATGCTGTATCTATTCGTGATTATGTGTGTAGGCATAGAGGGGGGTCCTCCTGGGGCTTATTTATAAGTTGTTGTTTTTTTTGAAGTAATTCAAATCCCGTAAGTACCAGAACTTCTCCAGGCCATACTTTATCAGCAGCTGCACCACCTCTAGCATATTAACATGCCCATGTGAGATTTGACAGTCAAATTTCCCTCAGGCCAACTAAATTCAATCCTCCAAAAAGGCCACACACACACACACACACACACACACACAAACACACACACAACATGCAGTTTTCTATAGAGTTGTTTACAAAACCTTTCTTACATAACGGAGAAAGACCCAAATGAAACCTGGTGATACAAGCATTGTATAACTGATATAATACAAGAATGAGAATGTAACCTTGTGACATTAAAATGTCCCAGACAAACACAATTTGCTTCCAAAATTGTCCTTTGAGTGTAACAATTACCTCAAACAACATATTGAATGCACCAACATCAACATAGACTGGAGTCTAACAAACAATACTGCTTCATCTGTCAAAGTATCAGTGAGTAATTTTTATTTGGATTAACGTGAACTCTGTTGATTTATGAAAAATACAGCCCTATGTATCATTTTAAAACCTTGTCTTGGTGATAAAGATATGTACGAAAAGTATCAACCAAAATTTGTTTGTGGTAAACAAGAAAAAAATGCTAGTAATATCATCGCAATTAATAGTATATATTCACCAAATGTAAACAAAAGGGACGAAATACGAGGTTCTCTTTTCTCTTTAAATTCTCAAAACGGTGTATGTAAAACTCTTGTCATATTTTTCCATTGTTTAAAACTTGACATAAATCATTTGTATATATTTTGGCCAGAAAAAAATGGATCTGAGCACACACACAGAAACACAGAAAATTAAAAATGACCTGTTTTGCACTAACCGTACAACCTTTCTTGACACTAGGACATAGATTTGTTCCATCATGGTTCATTTCTTTCCTGGAAGACTACATAGCCTACAGTACATCCTTTCATGTAACATCAAACGAGAGGCAGAATGTAAAATCAGAGCTACAAAAAAAACATAAAAATTACAAAAACATTTTTTACATTTTTATCATGAAAACATATTTCATAAAATCAACCCTAGCAGTCCCACATTGCCACCTGTTCATATTGTTTTCACTGCTCTTTTATTGTTTATGGCTGATACTTTTTAAATAAATCATTCTGCATATTGATTTTGGGAAAGTTTCCTAGCATTATTCACAAAAGGTAAAAACATTAAGACATCGTTTAATTAGAGGTGAAGGATAAGCAGAAAGGAGAGCGTTATTCATTAAGGTGTGAATCCCGGGTGCCTGGCTGCTTTACATTGCAAAATTCATTCCTGAACTGGAGTGGAAATATAAACAAAAGATTAATAGGAGTTCTAAGTGTCTTCTAATATCCCCGTGGAGACTTTTATTGCGTTTTTGCTTTTTAAATCACTGAAGCCTCACTTCTTGCCCTTAAGGACAAACAGCAATTTTTCCGGTGCTTTTAGTCTGGTAACCAGTTTATGTTTGCAAATTGATTTCATTCAGCAGTAAAAACTGATTTGAACTGTGGAAATGTCCTTCCTTAGTGATTTTATCCTATAATAATGCACCACTACGCATACATTCTTAAAAAAAAAGAGAATGTAATTGTGTTCTATTAGAAGAGATTAATTTATAGCACTAAGGACACAAGTAGAAGAATGTTAAGAATGCTGGGTACTGAATGTATATTTAAAAGGCATATAAAGGGTTTTTCAATTACTCTGGCTGATTAGACCTCTTCTCAGGTTGACTTTGGGCAGTCACCAAACTCCATACACATAAAAAATCAATAAAGGCGCAAGTTCTTGCTCTAACAACAAAACAAATAGGAGAGTCAGGGAGTCATCAATCAGGCGCAGTCTGTACATGCCCTCGACACTGCAA
Source organism: Gadopsis marmoratus (assembly GCA_036023855.1). Classification (NCBI taxonomy): domain Eukaryota; kingdom Metazoa; phylum Chordata; class Actinopteri; order Centrarchiformes; family Percichthyidae; genus Gadopsis; species Gadopsis marmoratus. The sequence continues at coordinate 40,430 of JAVQJF010051622.1, read as the reverse complement.
GAGGTCTAATCAGCCCAAATAAAAGTGCAAACACCCCTGGGTGAACCATGGTTTTGCGTTTAACTGAAGGAATGTGAATGATGAATATCATTTTGAGTTCTCACAGCAAAACTTGAATAAGTGTTTTTCTTTTCAAGGATAGCAACTTTTTAAACACGGAGTGATTCAAAGTGCTTTAAGACACAAAAATAGGTTGTAACTTCACTTAAAACGCACTCCTGAGGATAAATCATAATGTTATGTACCTTACTGAAGATAAATTGATACTTTATTTTTAATGTGCACTATGTTTATTAGGTCCACAGATTTCTGAATACAACCTCCTGAAGAGTAACATTTCGCCTTGTTAGAAAATGTCTCGGAACCTGAAATTGTCTCAGAAACTCTTGCATAGCTGTCACGAACTGGCAGCAGGCATCACACCTTAATCCCAGATTAAGCTTTGAAGCGAGGTTACTCAGTGATTAATCTTAGAAGCTGTACATCACTTGGTATGCATCCATCAGTATTTAACTGTGACTTTCTGTTCCCCAACTACACAACGTGTCCTACGAAATGAAAGGATGGATTGGATTAGACAAAAAAATCAGACTCATTAATGACACATCATATGCATCACTATGCATCTGCTGCGATGTCTCACTTCTCCTTTTTATCTTACTTTGATCTCTTGCCAAGATCTTTATTCTCGAAACAACCATCGCAATAAATACTTTCAGCATTGTTAGGCTAAATCAGATAGTGATGCTCAGAGGTTTGGGGTTTTGGTCCCACTAATATTGCATTGGATGAAGGAAAGCTGTTCTGCCAAATAATCTTCCATACTTAAACTTCTCATATGCTCAGACCTACTGTATATGAATCAAAAGACATATAAGTCAGAGAGAGTGTTCACTCACAATGGCTGCCACTGGTCAAACTATCAAGCGTCTCTATTTATTCTCAAAGTGTTTATCTATCCTTGCATTTTCTGGTGATGCAGTTTCTGACTGAATTACCAGTCTATTTTTCAGTGGAAATAGCCTGCTGTTACTGCTGCTGAAAGTGTAAAACGCATTATTTCTCTATAGCTCGAGAGGATATTTCTCAGTAAATATATATACACAACATCTGGTCCATTATAATACAGCATTGCAATTAGGGTTTGATTTTTTATTTTGTTGTGTAAAGTGGAAAATGTGTTGCTTAAAATATGAGAATGAATTATCTTGGGAAAATGACTATTCACAGCTTATTGCATCAAAACCTGGCTATTTGTTTGGAGAACATGGGCCAAAGTTGGATAAAGGTAAATTTTCCTCTTTTTATTATGAATTTAATTCGATTGTTATTTACTTATTTAAAGGTGTGACCCTATACAGGATATAATGAATGAATATGAAGGTTTACAGCCTGTTCATGGATTACAAAAGTACATAATGGGCTGACCCTCAGACACAATAACACACATAGGCCTGTACATGACTTTATTTCTCAAGTTAAGGTGATGATGAAAGTGTTGGCTTTCACACTCAGCATGAGACCTTCTGCTCCTGCTGCCTATAATGTACAGGCATATGTTTATGGCTCACACTCGCTACTACCATTCTCCTCCTCGTGCATTTTATTGTGTCCTACATACAATTTGTACAATGAAAAGAATGCTATTATAGCATGAATCAGAATTAGCTCTGGAGATGTCCATAACCGATGTCCATTACGGTGGGGGAAATTGCATGGTATGATTATGTCATACATGAACGCGTGACATCATCCCGCCGACATAACATGCATAAAGACAAAGACACAAACCGGGACACACATAGGCATCTTGTAATGGTGTCACTTATAATCTGGTCCAGGTAAAAAAAAAAAACATTTTCCTTCTTTTCAATTGAAGGCACATTATTCTCTTGGAACACAACTTTCTTAGAGAGAGAGAAAATAATTATTTTGTGCACAATACAGTAACACTAATTAAAAACCAGAGTCAATTACCTGCTGACCTAAATTCTAAGGGGTTTGTTGCTCATCAAAGCTTAGGACACAAAAATCATCAGCAATAGTGGCCAGACTGCCAGATTGGCTATGTGAATTCGTGGTCGCCAGGCGATGAATCCTAATGCTTCTGGCCGACACCACGACTCTCTCTTTTTCTCTTTCTTAAATTTTCTTCATGTAGAAAAGAAATTTCAAAACATAATGGGCATTAGTGGTTGAACAATCATTTCATTTAAAAATATATGCAAACAGACGAAAATGTCCTATAATTGAGAAGGTCATCAATACATGTCGTCCAGTGTACAGACACGTACTTTATACATACATGTATTGCCACTACAGTAGCTCTGTGATTTCTCTGAAAGTCAGACCTTTTATGGACAACATGATAAATGATGATCCTGCAGCAGCTGTGGTGCAGCTCTGATTTGCCCATTAACATTCAAATGCTTCCTTGCCATAGCTGATCAGGGCAATTAATGAGAGATGGATTTTTCAGAGAGAATAGCAGGAGATAGAAGGCACACACATGAAAGGTGGAGAACATACGTAAGTTAATTAAAAGAGACGAGTCCTGAAAATGTCATTCTGTGTCTCAGTTTAAAAAATGTCTGCAATTAAGAACCCTGATTAAATTCTGTCCACCTCCTAAAGACGGCACACTGCATTTAAAACATTCACCACTTTAACTGTGGAATCTAATTAGAATGAATGACTTGTGGATCAAGTCCAACTTAGTCTGCCATGCTGCATTCACAATAATGGGAATAGAGGACGAGGAGATTGGGCGGATCAAGTGAAGTAGGAGAGAGCAGGGTCTTTGAACAATAAAAAGAGACGCGTGCGTTGGACCATATCAAAGCTCTAGGTTTATGTTTCTGTCTGGCTCTCTTATATTTCACTCACCAAACTGTGGTATAATATTCTGTCACTGTTACCTCACCTCTGTCTGTCATGCAATTCAGTACAAAATGATACCTAACAGCAAAAATCTCCCCTCTTCAGACTAAATCTTACCAAATAACTCGATTAGAAATTTCTTTACGTGAAAATATTTTGTGACATCTGAGTCATGAATTTGTATGAAATAGACTGGGACAAACATTTCATCTGAAAATCAAAAAAAAACAGAGAGAGAGAAAGAGAGAGACTGAGAACATGAGACTGTGGTTCCACCTGAGAGTCTAAGGGAGGGTTCACTTTCCCTCACTGTGACACCGAACATCAACTAAAGTCAGTTAATGCGCAGAGGCTCCGAGTGGATTTACAACAACATTAAACAGGGAAAGCTGGCCTGTCTCCCAACTGCTTATCATTCTGTTGATAAGATAGTTAAGAAGAACTGTGCAATCGATGAGGACATTATCATTTTTACGGTTCAAGCCAGAGCACAGCTTCTCCCCCACTGGATTCAGTCCTTCTCTTTGTTTTCCAACAATGTTGATGCCTCATTGCTAGAGCTCTGCAACTGAATCTGCGTTGCATAATCTGAACGGTTGCTATATGCATGAATTGCTTTAGCTTGACATGACAAAAGCGTTGACCTGACATTTAACCGCATTAGATATATTCATCTTTATCAATCAGAAAGTTGCAAGGAAACAGTAACTGTGATGTTACGGCCTTACAGCTTATACTGTACTAGACCAGATGTTGTCATTGTAAGAAGAGCAGGAAGTGGGCTTGTTGATTATAGCTTGTGGGAGGTGTTCCTCACCATCAGCTTCTATTTGATGCCGTCTCACAGCTTGTTATGAGTGCTGACTGATTATGTTTATATTTTGCACTCAGTAATGTCCATAAATTGGCAGTTAATAAGTAGGCTTTGCAGATGTCATGGATGCCTAGGAAAAAGGCTGAAATACTGCAAGGTACTGCTTTGTCTGCAGTAATTGGAAGCCACCATGTTTTAGAAGGCACTGCTTCCTGGCCCCCTGAATGAATCTGATGTTTCTCACAGCAGACACAATTTGTGTCTTCCAGTAGTTATGCTCCAAAAAAGAATGTACACATAAATAAAAGCAATAAAGCGTGTGCATTTACACATAAAGGTGACAGAATAACAGGGGCACTTCTGTGCAGACAAGGTAAGGCAGAAAAAAGGCAAAGGCATAATCCAATCTTGAGTACATGAGAAGTGAAGTACACAGAGCTGAAAAGGCTTTTCTGTTCATGAACTAACTTCAGAAGGGAAACAGAGCTGAGAGAAGCAGATCGACAATCATCCCAGCTACACAGTTCACCAGCGCTTCATTGAGGGAGACAGCTAGATCACGCCCTTGTGGAACAGCAGCACTGAGTACATTTGGGACTGCAGTGCGACCGCGAGATCCTGTCACATGTTGCTTCCAGGGACCACAAAACCAAAACACGACTGCACAATACAGAGTCTCAGAAGAGGCTGGAAGTTGGTAAAGTAAAGGAGGCTAAAGTGGATCCGCATGAGGCTACATAGGCAATTGTCTGCGCTTCCTGTCTCGCACTTCATGTTGTTGTTGACTTCTGTAATGTTTAGCTAAGACCACAATCTTTCCCTAATCTTAACCAAGTGCCTAAACATAGCCATAAAAAACTTTAATCAAGCTTTCGTTGCTACAAGCGGATATTGCAAGGGCAGATATTGTAGGAAAACAAATGAAATATGTTCTCACAAAGAGTTTTGCTAATACAGTCTGGATGAATATTTTGGAAATTGGAAAAATTCATTAAAAGCTATTCATCATTATGTTAATTACAAAAATGTAACTCCAGTGGCATCTCGTTTCTGTCATAACAGAGAAACCTTCGAATGCTTATATGACAAACATGTCCAATTTTTCTCTCATTATTTGCAGTTTTATTTTATTATATTTCATTCTACATATGAAAACGACAGGTCTTGTACAGTATTTGCACGACTGCAATAGGCCGCTTGTCAGGAAAACGTACACATGGGTTGTTTTGGGCAAGCAACCCCGGCAACTCTCTTCTGGTGAGGAAAGTCTCAGGTAATTGCATTGCTTACCTTTGTCATTTGTTGAAGGGTTCAATGTGCGCTGAAAGCATCCGTTTGCTTAGACCATCATCTTGTTCTGTAATTGATTAAAGGCAAGAAGGCAGATGTTTAGGGAGTGAAAGCAACCTTGAAACATTCCTTCATATCTTTTTAGTCAAGGCAAAAGCAGAGAACGTAGTTGATTTTAGTGGGGTATTTCTATGTGTGTACACTCTCCTATTGACCATATGCTGCATTGCCACAGAGCCTACAGTTCAAATGGAGCAGCCAGCTAACCAGCTGGGAGTCAGGATGCACATATCATGGCCATATCATGGAACTGCTGTTGCTGCCGTGCTTTACAATCTAACTGGCTGTTTGCCTGAGCAAGAACAAAGGCAGTTGCATAAGCAGGCTTGATGTGGGTAGAGGAGCCAGACACAGATCCTGCTTTATAATACTGGGATGTATAATGTGTAATCGTATTTGACATCCCGTTTGCTGTCTCTGGCGGCTTTTTAAAGATAAAGCGAGCACTCCTGTTTAACTTTGTTTCGTCTGTTATTTTTTGTCAATTTGCGTAGGTCTGTCTCCATGATTGTTAGGTAATTGTCACGAGATGCGTTTGTGTTTATTGGTGTGCACCGTTCTAAATATCATAAACGGAAGGGACGCAAATAACGGTGGTAAAAGTGAGTTATTATTAACTTTGCGTAGGAGGGTTTGTGGCGGTCAGACACAACTGAGCAAGAATGTAGAAGATAGGGATCACATCAACATTTCGGAGAATAGCTTATTTTTCCACTCCTTTCACAGCTTCCTCTCAACCTAAAAGGGACCTCACTGGTGGTTTTGGCCCATTAAAACTGTGTCCGCTTTATATTATTTTCATTATTACATACTCTTTAGACTGATTTCCTACTTTCTCCTTTCCTAGAGGGGAAATCATGGATGTGACTCTTCCATGGTGGAGACTGTCTTCTTAGAGAGAGGTTAGCAGTCTGAGAGCACACAAACGATGAAAAGTAGCCATTACCACAGTTGAGAGAAATTATCCTGCTAATGCAAATCCTCTCTGCCAATTACTGAGTAAACTGTAATTGTATAATGCGTATGCAAATTTGAAGACTTCTGCCTGAAGTTCATGAGCGATGTGTCATGCATGCAGGAACCTTTAGTGAGATGAACACCCTCTGTGGTAAAGAAAATAACAAGGTATACAGTGTCATTAAAGTACCATGATGAGGGCACTACCAGAGGTGGAGGTGCACAGATCAGTCATGCACGCACACCTTTTATGTATCTTTACCCACTGATGGAAGGGCTTTTGTGGCCCTTTTTTCAGCCACCGATGACCCTCTTTGAGAACACTACGCAACGTCACCGGCTTTCCAGAAAATAATTGGTGATTAACAATATATGCAAGATGCAAGAGTAAGAACATGGGTGAATTTTTGGATTTAGGATTTTGTGGTTTTCAAGAGTCATCATCCCATTAATGCAATAAGAAGTGATTTTAATCTTTTACTGTCACTGGAGAGCATTTTATTATAAGATTTTATTATCTTTTAGTTTGACTGTAACATTTAAAATATGCATCTATTACATATTGTAACCTGCCCAAAATCATTCCAACTTTTTTCTTCGTTATTATGATTTTCAGCCACCTCTTATCCACACCATTAAAACAGACATCTTGGCTGTGAGAAATGGTGCTACAAGAGTCGATCTGTCAGTCCGAGGGAGCTGAAGTGGAGATAATCATGTCGACTAATAGGGGGATGGTTGAAGAAGTGAAAGTGAAATTAGCCACAAGGATAATGAGTCATGTCTCAATGTGACTCTGTTACGCTGTGCCAGCACAGCAGCACCTTATGTCACTCCAAACACTGCTGCCTAGTTGGCATCTCACTTCCGTAAATCAGAGTGGACCACAGAAACCTGTGCTTAGTCTGCAGTTTTTCATATAGCAAGGATGGTATGATTTGCCTTTGGTTACAATAACAGATGTTCATTACTGCCAGGAAGTGAAAAAACTGATTATATTATGCTTTTCTGATAGTGAATACATTTTTTGGCTTCATTGATTTAAATCGGAAAGATCCAATCGGCTCCAATCTTGAGAAAAAAAACTTTAATTTATTAGTATCATTACAAATGTAGGACAAGACATAGTGAAAGTGTAATAAAAGTGTGTAATATAAATATGAGAGAGTGTGTGTGAGGGTTGTAGGGGTATTGCAAACAACCGCCTTTAGTTAAGTAGCATATTGAAGCCATTTGCTCTTATCTTGTAGAGATAAACTGCTTTGTGTCTCTACATATAGATACAAAAGGGCACATTTCTCAACAGTATTATTACAGATCGGTTGTTGTTTTTGTTGTTTTTCGTTTGGGGCAAAAAGAGCCACTGCTCTCCTCTCCTCTCCTCAGTTATTACAGTCCTTTGCTAAAACACATGCTGCTGTTAATGCCACTACACTCACAGTGGGAGCCACCGTGGTCATACAAATAGTGCCTCTATGATTAGATTGAATTGGATTAGATTGGAAAGAAAACGCTGTAGAGGGGTTGTTTATTTGTCCTGTGCCCAAAAAAACATTTGGAAGTACGCACACAAAAATGTACTGCACACATACATTTCTGAACTAGATTAGAATTAATTTCTTTGTCACCATTCCAGTCAAATGACGGACATAAATGCACCCTCCTCTGCTAATCATGACCCAAAGTGCACACTCTCAGGGTTAGGGTAGGCTGACCCAACAATTCTCACCATGAGCAGCACTAGGAGACCAGGCTCTGGGTGACGTTCAAGAGAGCGACAGCAACAGACTACTGAAGGGAAAGACATGGAAAAGAACAAGCTGGAGTAAGGGGTCGGATACAGAATGGATCATAATAGGACTGAGCAGTTGGAGCCTGAGGTTCTCATCTGTTGAGTTAGTTCTTCATCAGTGCACTTGCATTCAAGCAAGAGGCCCTGAGACATCAGAGTAAGGGTTCTGTACTACGGCAAAAATGGACAAACTCCAGAAATTCCAACCCAACAAGTCTGCAAAACCTATTTGTGCTGTCAGAGAGAGATCAGTGTAAAGGCATGAGACAGTAAGAAGAGGAGCGAGTAAACGGAAATAAAGAGAATTAGGATCAACAAGAGAAGTTAACGCCTTTCACATAGAGGAAATCTGACTTGCGGCTATTGTTTTAATGGCATCATGAACCAATTTTCAATATACCACAAATAAACTCTTCACCACTGGTAAATAAACCACTTCGCCATTTATTTGTTGTGCAGTATAGCAAGCGGAAAAGAAAAACATTTCCGCATTCAAAATTCTACATTGCTTTCACATTCGCTGTGGCTTTTAAAGAACACTGACAACCGATAGTGCATTTCTAAGTATAGTTTTATTATGAGCTCTTCTGTAGGAGAGGGAGCCATTGTGGAAACATGAAAGTAAAGGGAGTGACTTCAAACTGAAATGAAGTTGTCCACCAAATCACATACATGACTTTTCATGTGTATTGTGCTAAAGTGTTTGTTCTCCTGTGTGTCATGTATCCTCCTGAGACCCAGCCCATTAATTTATGTCCTCTGTAGTGGACATTGGTTTTTTGTCTATATCTTTTGACTCATTTGAGTTACTCTAAGTCCTTGTGTGCTAAATAGAGGACATCCTTGCATTTCCAATGACATCTCATGTGTTTGGGTGGAATGAGGGGAACATTGTTTTCATGCTGAGACAAAAAAAAGTTCAAATGGAAGATACTTTTTTCCTCAGTTCTCATGACAATATGATTACTCATTTTGAATGGGACAGAGAAGCTCATATGATTTGCTATAACTGATAACATCATCCAACAACTCCATTGATGAGATATAATAAAATGTATAATAATGTATTCCCACTACTCCCACCCTGCTTTCAAGTGTGCTGCACACTGCTTGCCTCCCACCCTGAAAATATATCAAACGTTCACTTCCACATGTGGAGCGATGCCTGCGGGACAGTTCAGGCAGAGCTGCATTGCTATACACACGACACGCCTTACTCTCCACAACCATCTACCAAACACACACTTCCAAATTTGGGGATCTATTTGCTCATCACTCCCCAATGTCTCTACATAAACATATCTGCGGGGAGTGATGAGGTTATAGCCTAGACGCCAAACTCTAATCTCTAAGTTCCAAATCTCCATGTTCTGCTACTATAATAAACATTTCAAACATGAGTTGTCTGACTGAACCTATGCACACTGGTCTACAAGTTGCACTGTTTCTTGAGTCACAGAAATAGGGCTTTTCTCATATGTTGCAGATGGGTCATTTTGTCTTTCATGGTGTATTATAATTAGAATCACATTTGCATCACGCAAAAACATTTTTGGTGCCACTGAATAACTAGAGGCTGTCTAGATATTCCAAAAAGTGCAACCATGATTAAAATAATTTGAATAACATGTCACTCATTGGTTGTATTTAGTTCAGCTGTTAATTTACTGTTCAATTTATCACAGTTTTTGGTGTTGCTTCTCATTGTGTCATTTTTTTACAGTAAGTAATGAACAATACAGTGAGTAATGAACAAAGTGTTACATTTCGAGTTTTGCTATTCTACCTTATACCCCCCCACACACTATTCAACATCTTAAACCATTATGTGGCCCATTGTGTGAATTCCTGACAACTTATAAAACTCACTTCTGTCCACCACAATGGCTCGCTCGCCCTCACTCGCTCCCCTTCTCCCGACAGTCTCCAAAAGGTCATACTTTCAGGAAGTTGTTCAGAGTTGCTCATTGCTGTTCCTGTTATTTGTATCCATCCATTTATTTGTCAAAAGAAACACTGAACTTTTTTCCCAGATATCGGGGGTAATGAGGAAAACAGGTGACAAACATAAAAGGAGCAATTGAGCAAAGGTGAAAGAGGTGAAAACAATCTTTGTAAATGTGTAATTTTCTGGATGTGTCAATAGCACGTCCCCCAAAATAAGTGCAGTAATAAAAGACCCCGCAGATTTTGTGACTTAATATGGCAGTTTGCCTTCAGTCCACCCTCCACCAAATGCCTTCTTTTGACATTCATGCCTTCTGTATTCCTGGTTCCCAGAACTTTTGTTCAAAGGTTTGTGTAGCAACACTGGTAAAAGGGTGAGGGTTAAAAGCAAAAAAAATGCTAGTTTTGTCGCACTAGCATTTTCATCGCATGTTTTTAGTGAACAACAACTGGATGGATCACCATGAAATTCAAGGTCTCCAGAGAACGAACCCTAATTACTTTGTCAGTCCCCTGAGTTTTCAATTAACCCACCATCAGGTGAACATTTAAATGTGTCCTATACTTTGATTCATGATCAAAGAAATCTCAGCTGCACTTTCTGTTTAGTGCTAATTGTCATAATTTAATTGGGATGTCTGGTCTCTCCATTGCAGACTCTATAGGGGCCACTAGTTGGGCTTTAAAGTTTAAAGTCTTTCAGTGTTACAATTTCACATTCCAAAAAAGAAAATGTGCCCACTCCTTCAGTAGGAATGCTTAGAGGAACATGAGCAGACAAGGTAAAAGGCTAGACTGGGATTGAAATCCAACCAGAGTGGGCTTCTCAGCCTCCACACTCTACATGTGAAAACACTTTCAAAGCAATATTCTGGAAAGAAAAACCATGTTTGCTGGTTCATGTTATTTTTGGTTAGCTTCTAATTTTACACAGGTCTGACACCACTCAGTTTTGGCATGAAATGTGATCACTGGTTCCAATGACACTACAATTTTACAACACGGTAACAACCGTATATCAACTTGCTCTCTAAGCCATACATCCCACTCTTGTTGCTTGCAGAGTTTGAGCATGTGGAATGTTGAGCATAAGCATGTTCATCTTTAATGAGGAAACCAAATAGAAATTCTTTAAAGTTACATAAGATCATTCTCACAGTTTAACATCCAGATCATGTGTGTATCCAGATCTTGCATGATGTTTAAAATTAGATATAAAGCAAGTTTGTTATCATTGGTCAGAAGGTTGGAATGAGAAAGTAGTACAAGTTACACTCTTTGTTAGATTTAGCAGCAGTACATTAATGTGGTCTCTCTGGTTTGCAGCCAGTAAATCTGTACAACATGCCCAGATCACAATAAAACATTGCCTCTAAAAATCAAACTTATTCACAGAGATAATGCTGCGAAAACTGAGCAGTGAATGTGGCTAAATGAGCAGCGCAGAGCGTGTGAATGTGTGTTGAAGCTGGCCGCACACCCACTTGAGGTCAGCAGACACACAAACACGTAGATACAAATGTCCCCACACAGAGTTGACAATTAGTGTTCCGGTGTCATGTGCTGCAAAATGTGCACTTTGCAGCAGGTCACAAAGGTTTCCAGCAGCCCTGGAGACTCTCAGAGCAGGTGTAACCTCAGCGTGGAACTATTACGTGTGTGCAGCAGCGGTAGAGTGCACCAGCATGTCACAGCACTAACTCTCCTTCTCATCACACCAGAGAAAGCCGAAAGCAGAGCCTACCAAGACCAGTAATTCATTTTCTTCATTATTAATTAATTGTGAATGAGAACAGTTCCTATTTAACCTCTTCTGTCTTGACAATTGGGAAGTGATGGCAAGCTGAAATAATACATATCGGCCAAACGGCTCACATTTTGCTCTCATCATTCTCCTTGGACCACTGAACGAAGTCAGTCTGACAGAAATCCTTGAGACTTCCACGAGTCCCCGGGGAAGTGACCCTGCCCTCATCGAATGGCTCTGGTAAAATACTGACAGAATACTGATAGAAATATCTCTTTGGATAGCGGTCACTAATTTGATTTATAAAATTAAAATGATGAAGGTCATACATAGAAAAATGGCCATAAAATGTTCATCACCTAAAAGCACTGCAGGCTCTATGGGGAGTATTTATAATAAATGATGGGGAGAGCACATAATATATGAAAGAGGGGTGAAAAGAGTGAAAGGTTCACAAGCTGTTTGGATAACAGCATTTTGTGACACTAATAACATTTAATATTTCTTTTTTCCTGATTAGCTAATGAAATTAAACACTGAAAAATGGCTACCCTAGCCTCTAAAAACACTGTCACCCACTCATCAAATAGGTTTTTCTTAAATCCCTGAAGACCATTTTTACAAAGACATTTGCCTTATTATCAGCATTTTCTTAGCCTTTTAGATATGCACAAAGTCATAGCCTTTGGTTAGAAGATTTAAACTGATTCTTCAGTTTATTTTCATTATCTGTGCTAATTGGACGTAGTTATATTAAGCCTTCTCTCTAAAAGCTGCAGACAAATGAATCAATTATTTAAAGAATGACGTTTTGCATTGGAAATCCAGTCTGGCATAAAGTCTTACAGGAATGATATTGCTTGTCTCTAAAGAATATGGTAAACAAATGATTTAATTGGTGTAACAAAATCACATTTGCTAGAATTTGCCTATTATGTCTGTAATATTTTTATCTCTTTGTCCCTGCAAGTGTGACAAGCTAGTTAAGTTCTGCTGAGACGTTAACCACTAACAAGCACAAAACATATATTGTGTTTATATAATGATAATAATAATAACTTTATTTATATACCACATTTTAAAAACAGAGTTTACAAAGTGCTTTGACAGAAAGCAAAAACATGACACACAGAAAGCAACAGAAAAGTAAAAAAAAAAGAGCAGAATAAAAGATTAATAATACAGATAAAAAAGAATTAAAACTCCTAAAAGACAATATAAAGATAACAGATAAACATTTTTGGTTTATGCCAGAAAGGAGGGAGTTACAGAAATCAAGTCTCAAGAAAATTATTGCATATATACAGTATATATATATATATATATATATACTGTATATATGCAGTATCACACACACACACATATATATATATATATATATATGTGTGTGTGATATAATTAATGATATAATGCATTTTGTTTCTTCTGTTTAGTGGCTCACCTTGAAAAGAAGACAAACTGAATCAGAGAATGATTATTATGTTTTAATGTCTGTTGAGTATGTATTGACCAACAGATGGAGCTAAAAGAAATGTATATACTGTACATGCACATCATGAATACAAGTGTATACAGGTGTGTACGGTATGTGTCTTCATGTGTCTGGGATGTGCCTGCGAAGAATCTATTTTTATGTGAGTGTTAATGCATTCATTTCCGCATAGAGACAGTACTAAATCAAACTTTGAGTGCATTCCAAAAATACAGTTAGTCACATATTTAAATAAATATCTGAATTTAATTTAATTCAACCTTTCAGTCTTGATTGTCTGTGTGCTCCCTTGGTATCTTTCTTCCTGGATGATTTAGGTCAACAGGGACGTAATCTAAAATCAAATGAGCCAGTTTTCTGCATCTTTTTAGTTAGCCCTGACTAAAAGAATAAATATGTACTAAAAGAATCTGCTTTGCACCAGAGGTTTAACCACAAAGCTTCGTTGCACTACCTATGACTCACTCCTGTCTCTGTGTGGCTTCCTGTAAAGATAGGTCATCCTGTTCACTGTCTCACAGTCTCTGTTGCTGTCTTTAACCTCAGTCTACTGTTTCTGTCTTTGCTGAATTTGTCAGTCCATTCAGCCTGATTGATCGTAATGAGTCTGGGGAGCTCAGACATGGCTGGAAGTGCACTGACAACCGCCTTCTCTCTCCTGCTCCTCGCCTCTATTAAACAAGGTAATCCTGGATCACACGCGCTGTTGCTCATGTAATGCACCAGCAAAGATGGGAGATTCACCATGGGTTTGAAATGTGCATCGGCTTCTGGTGTGACAAGCTGCCTCAGTATAATGCTCTGATTTTATCAGCCTGCATCCCAGCGGACTGCAGTCTGTAACATCAACTTCAAAGCGTAAGTGATTTTGTCTCTTCACTTTTCTTGCTTCCAATGCTATCCGATGTGCTCGACAGGGCTCCAGGATTTCGAGGTGATCCATAATGAAAAGATGGAAGCAGTAGTGGGCCAGAACGTTACCTTACTCTGTACTGTAAAATACAGGACTGATCTGAAGCTTGTTAGTACTGAATGGAGTAAGAAGACAAATAAAATCACAAAGCTGGCTCTGTACAGCACACAACATGGACTCAAGGTATTTTGGCCTAATGTGACCGTTGACTCATCAAAGACGATGAGCGCCAACCTACACCTTTCTCGGGTAGCGAAATGGGACAGTGGTATCTATATTTGTGACCTCACAATCTTTCCCCTGGGCTCCATCAGGAGAGTAACAGAGCTCAAGATCAAAGGTAAGACCAAGGCAAGTACACGCCAAAGCCATACCTAAATACCTCAACCAGCAGTCTCCACAGGATTTAATATTTGGACAGATGTTCTACCAGTTATGTTCTATCTTATTGTGCATTGCATATATATTTCATGTTACTCCTTATTGCATCAGAGCGCTGCTCCTCTGCCAATCTCAGCAGTTATTTACTTCTGAGCAAATGTATGTAATAGTTGCAAGAACACTAATCTAATAGGAATAGTTTATTTTCATCCCTCTGTTTGGCCTATCCCCTCCCCCCGTCAGTCATGCAGTTGTCCAGTGTTACAGGCACAATGCACCCTTGGTCACAACAGAGGCAGAGGACAATTACAGAAGATGTTTATGTGCATTGCACGTGACTTACAGTAGTCAGTAATCTTCTGCCGATAGCAGTCCTGTGGCTGTATTCATTTTACAGCAGTGTCATCAATCCAAATGAATCTCACACTTTCTCTCTATTAGATGTTGAAATAGTGTGTGACGTGAACAGCACTGTTGAGGTCCACACTGGAGAAAATGTGACCATTCACTGCAGAGCGTTCCCTACTGCAGAGTACAGGTGGACCAAGGTGAGGGAAGACAGTTAATCTGCCTAGTTCTGCTATTTCAGTTCATTTCACTCCAACGTTGGCTACCTCTGACATCAAAACCTACAATACAAAGACACCTTTTTCAATATGAAGGCTATTTCTTTTAATGCTGCATAATGTTTTGCCCTAGAACAACACGCTGGTGTCACAGAAGGAATCTCTGGAGCTGTGGTGGGTGACTGATGCTCACACAGGGGTTTATGCACTGACTGTCAACACAGGAAATAAAAGACTTCATAAAGAGTTTGTCATCACAGTGCTAACAGCAAGCACAAGCTTAAGGACAGGTGAGTTTCTCCATATCTGTCTTTGTGCCGAACTTAATTTCAGAAAACCCTCAGGACTGGATTAACAATCTAGTGGAGGGCCCAAGAGACTGAATGACTTAATAAACTGCACTGGACCAGAGAGCTGATACTTGACTTTTGTTATTATACTGTAGCTCGCTCAATTTTAATTTTTAATTAGCTGAAAGGAAAAAGAGAGATTCAAAGGATTTTGAAGCTGCCAGCTATGTTATGAGAATGTACCAGTAATGGAATAAATTGGGAACTACAGAACTTTATGAGTGAAACTTGCTCTCTGCAAATCAATTGCCCCATGGGATTTAAGGTTAATATTTAACTAAAACAGTATTCACAGGTTTAAATAGTAAAACAACCACGCTGCATGCCATCTGCCCCCACTGATGATATAGCTTGGTATAGTGCTGTGAGTGGGCTAGGAAAATAATCCCCAGTTGTCTACTTTCTCATCCTGTGTACGGGTTTCTCATGAGGATTTGAATGTGAAACAAAAGAAAAACGGAAAACTCAAGCCACACAGACGTCAGAAGTCACTTCCTGTGCTTCCTTTCTCTCTACTAGAACCAGAAAGAGCGAGCACATCACCCCAGTTTTAACGAACGTGCACTGGCTCCCAGTGTCTTCTAGGATAGATTTTAAAGTTCTTTAACTTGTTTACAAGGCTCTTAATGGTTTGGGACCGGCCTACATTATTGAATCTTTGTTGTTTTGTAATCCTCCACGGCCTCTTAGGTCCTCTGCTTCCGCTTTTTAAAATAAAAACTCTCACACGAATAAGAAAACTGGCAGCTCAGCCTTTTTGAACTTTTTTTAACTATGCCCCCAAATCTATAGAGCTCCCTATCCAAGGCTATAAGAGATGCAAACTCTGTCAACATTTTTAAATGACAATTGAAAATGTAATGCTTTTAACTAATTGTCACTCTTCTCCCTGTCTGGTTTTGATGTTTGATATATTGAATTGTTTTGTTCTACTGATGTTTGTTTTTGACATATTTTACTGGTCATACGCCTTCTTTGTTTTAGTGTTATCTTTCAAATACTTCATTGTTCCTGGCATAGATGCTTTTGCTATTTCTCATCTTTTGTTACCAATCTGTTTGCTTGGTTTTATTGTGCAGTTGTTGCACTATTTCATTATGCATTTTGATTTATTTTTTCTCCATTCTTTCTTCTCTCTCTTGTAAAGCACTTTGAGCTACACACCCTGTATGAAAGGTGCTATGTAAATAAAGTTTGTTCTTACTTTCAAACCACAAGAGCAAACACACTCGGCAGAGTCTCAGCAGCGTCTCTGAATCGTGACATGGGGTGACAGCACAATCTGTTGGACAGATTAGGGTAAGACAGCCAAAATGTAGGTTTGAAAAACACTGAGATAAACAGCTTCAAACGGACACAGCATATGGTAGCCTTGGATTGCATTTAATATGCTTGCATATAATTTAAATCTCTCTCAGTTGTGTCTCATAGGGGAGGTGAGCTGAGATTAATGATGCATTTGCAAGTGTATGTATGGGGGTACGTATGGCAGAAATAAAATAGTGGAAAACAATTGACACACTACGGATTAACTGTAAATTTATTACTTGAACAAGGAATTTGAAATTCAAGCCCACACCTTTGCTTCAGGAATCTGTGCCCTTGGCTTCATGGTCCAGGTGCTTGCCATATTTTAAGTATTGATTATGCACATGGTGCTCATAAATGCCCAGTCGGTCCATGTTTTAATGCTGTATCAATGTGCATTGGGTATTTTAAAGTTTTGTGGTGCATTACTTATACTGCCTACTCTTTCCTCGGCTTTCCAATGCGAAGCTCGTTAAAGGAATAGTTTGACATTTTGGGAAATACGTACAAGAACCGAAGTGTAAAAACGTTAACTCGCCATTTTACGATGGGGTTTTGTGCCTCACTATTTCTTAGCTGGGAACAGTTGCATGGCAACCAGTGGGAAACTCCAGGAAGTTACTGATCCTGGTGAAGAAATAGTTCCAGGACATAACAACCTGTAAAACGTTCTGTTTATTCGAATTAAACAAACTAGATCATAGAACATGTTCATCAGTGACCTTTAGACCTTTTGATGGTTGGCAAGTTGTTACCTTTGGACAGAGCCAGGCTAGCTGTTTGCCCCTGTCTTTATGCTAAGCTAAGCTAACCGGCTGCTGACTCAGCTACATTTTTACTGTACAGATATGAGTGGCATCGATTTTTTTCATTTAACCCCTGGCAAGAAAGTGATAAGCATATATCCTAACACATGGAGCTATGCCATTAACTTGAATGCTGCGCAAAGAGATTTTTATGTGATGGAAAGGCTACATTGTTTTAATCCATGTCCACAGTTTTCCATGTCTGGGATTTATTTTCTGCTCCAAGAAAGTGTGTTTTTGATACTGCAGTGGCAACATCAGAACAGTACTGTTGCAACATTGCTGACAGTGTGTTTATTGTAGACTTCTTTGCTTTGGTACTTTCAGATTTTGTGACAGTGTCGCCACAGTCCCATGTAACTGAGGAGGGTTTGATCGGATCAACAGACAGCAGCCTTACCACAACACCGACCGCTGGGCTTCCAACGGCTGACACCAACGTAACGTGGATCATGAGTACAGCCACTGATGTAACAGATAACCCAAGCCCCAGCAATGTCACAATCACAGCTGGAGGGCGTACAGCCTCTTTTACAAATGATACACGTATCAGTGTCACATCATCCCCTGCCACACACACTGAGCCCCATCACTTAAGCAACTCCAGTGATCAGGAGATAAACCCGACTCACAGTTTAAACACATCCACGTTTTCTGACCAAACCGCGGCCATCAACCTATCCACGACATTAAGTTATGGTAGTAAGGTGTTCAGATCAACACAGGAGACCAGGAATGAGTCCATGGGAAACAGTACAGAAATCTCTGACAACCCTGAATCAACCACAAACCTGAGCTCCGCAAATACAGTGGCAGTCAGAAAGAAAAAAGGTAATATTTATTTACTGTTAGTTTTGCTACAGTTTAAGAGAAAGAAAATATGATCAGCTATGTGTTATATTATGCATTTCCAGTTTTTGTCTGACACCCTGAATCATCCAACATCCCTTTTGTTCGCCTGAAATTGGCTGTTTAGTGAAGCTCTCTGATTGTTTTGGGCAAATCATTTGCTCTGCAGACCAACACTGTGGTTAGCTTTGTTTATGGCTATCGAGGTGAAGCGAGTCAGTCGCAGTGCCAGAAAGGAAACAATAAAAACTGCACCTGTGGCTACAGACAACAGAGCTAAATGCTAAATAGGCAAGACCCCTTAAAAACTACAGATTTCTTTGCCTTCACTATCTGCATCTTCGTTACATGTGGAGGTTTGACAGATTCCAGATTATCTCAGCCTCAGGCTAGATTGCCCTTTCAAGGTAGAAATCTTGGTAAAAGAAGTGACAACTTCTGGGGTTGGAGTCTGACCAGCTGAGGGGGGAGGAGGGCAAGACACACCTTTCTGCCTAAAGGCAAAAAGTTTCACATTGTAGCTTTACATTTATTATTAATACGCGTTGGGGTCGGCTGGGTTTCACCAGAGCAAGCTGATATCAATATCTTAAAAACCCACATTTAGCTGTTGCTGTCCTCCAATGTGACACGTTCCCCCTCTCTGAATCTAATTCTTAGATACTGATGGTGCACGGAGTCATCTGTGGTTGGTGTTAATCATCGCTCCATTGCTGGTAGTGATCGCTGCGGCTGGCATCCTCAGAAGGAGACAAATTATGAAGCAAAGGTAAAACTCCTGTTACCTATCCATTCAAGCATCCTGTACACCTGCACTGGGTGACCCTGAAAGATCCCTCTTGGTTTCCAATAGGTGCACATGGCCTATGATATCTGCATGCTAACGTTCTAGCAGTGCCACCAGTCAATGTTTGTGCTCTCTCCGCAGGATGGATCTACCACCCCCGTTCAAACCCCCTCCTCCTCCGATCAAGTATACAGCTGCTAGACACTGCGAGCTTTTCCCCATTTCCAGGTGTAACTCGGTGACAGAACATGGGATGTCTGAAAGAAACATGTATTAATATATAATCCCTAATGTACTGCACCAATGGCAGTTGATAAATCACGCGCCGTAGTTGAGGGGATATTGTGTAAGCCGGATTCTGTTTTGGTTGCGTGCAGAAATACACAATGTCTTACTTTTAGTTGTGGTCACTTTCGAAATGCAGTTACAACATAGTCGCAGGCAACTGTACAAATGTAGGCCGTGTGTGCCTGCGGTGGGTTATATGCTACTTTGTATAAAATGTTTTTGTGGTTTTATTTTTGTTTTACATTTTTTACTTTTACGTTTTACATTTAAAATAAAAGCTGATTTAATTTGACTCTGGGTTGACTGAACTACACTGCAGGTGCTTGTGTTATTTACTTTTTCTTTTAACACATTCTTCCAATACTACATATCCACTGTGCCCTTTCTAATGCAGTCATTTGAAGTCCCAGCTATTGTACCTTACGCAACAGGAAACAATTATTATTTTTGCATAGACCCAAAACTGTTGGAACCATACGGCTGATTGACTTTCTATGTCCTTTAAAATTCTGCTGTAATTCTGGCTTTCAGCTGTGATTTAGGATTTCCTTTCAGTTACTTCCTCTAATGTAACCGTTTAGTGCTGATGTTGCAAATTGAGTGACGGCTCAATATCAAAGACCAGTGTTGTCCACATATACCACAGAGAGGCACTTGAATTCACAAAATGGGGCTTAAACCACAAACCACAAGGGCAAAATCTACTGGATGCTATCATACGCACAGAAATGGGTGTTGGAAATGTTAATAATATAGTTTTTCATATGGTTGAGTATTTACTGGTTTTATTCCCATTGTTTTTAGACCTGTGTGTTTATTTCTTTAATAATTGACTTTGAACGTTTCATTTGCAGACCAAATTAATTGGACGCTGCTCAATTTGGTTTCACAGTAAAAAGAAAAAAAAGACAATTTCACCCAGTGTAGACAGACACACACACACACACACACACTCACACTCACTCACTTGCACTTGTGTATGTAGCTGTACTGAGAAACCTTTCACAACTGCATTTTTGCTTCAGATTTTCCGACCGCAGTAGCAAAACCACAATGCACTTTGTGCACGCAGATATAAATTTTTGATACATGTAGTTCTGTAGGCCTGCACACACAGACAATCCATATTATGTTGTTATCTATTGTACTCTACTCAAACTCGAATCCACATGTGTGCTTTGTTATTCATGGCACTGTGGGGGCTCGCTAACTGAAAAGGTGGTAACTACAACTATTTATTTTACAGTTAAGACTTGGTTTTAGGGTTAAGCTCAGAATCAGGTTTAGTACATTTGGGGGTATGATTATGGGTTCATTTGAATGTTTCTGAAAGTCTAAAATATTTCAAAATTCGCAGACAAATAAATTGAACAAAACACATCTGGCTTTTTAAGGTGAATTGATTTTTGTTTTGTTTGTTTCTGCGTGTTTTAAAATGTATTTGATTTAAATGAAAACTGAAGCTGCTAACAGATGTTTATAAGCCATTGCCATCTTAAGATAATAATACGGTGATCCATATGAAATCATACTGTGTCTCACAATGGCATTGAGACCGGGTGCCTCAGAATGAGGTTACACCGTTTCCTGTTTGTAACTGAAGAGCAGCCAGTTTTTCAAAGTGTCGTGATAAGAAAGAGAGGTAACTACGGCAAGGTAAAAATAGACTACAGTGTAGCATTGACTCACTGACTAAACACTGTGATGCCCTGTCGCCTGAAAGCAGTCGTCCCAGACAGGCAACCCGTTCTGTTCAAGACGTCTGGAATATGACAGGTACAAGACTTTTGGAACTTCTAAACTTACATGTAGATTTTCAAATGTGTACCTAGTATTGCTACATTGTAGGTATCTGTGTAAAGTTTGTATCCCTTAGCATTAATTCTGAAACATTTTTCTTTTACCACAAACAGGAAACAGGTAAACAGGAAAAGGTAAATGGCAGAACAAGAAGGTAAAAGTAAAGATTGGAGGGTTACAATTAGTTGATACTCATTATTGATGTATATAATGGCATATCTCTCTGTTTGTTGTAGTTTAGACTTCACACATAACCGTGTTTTGTTGATGTCACCGTACGTACGTTTATCATACCATGTGCAGCACACTTGATTTCCGTAACACTTTTAATCAAGTATTGTTTTCTTTGCTTAGAGAAATAGTATAAATGTACAACAAAACTGTGGTTACAGTGAGAAGAATGATATTTGTCAGTATTATTTAGTTGAAACTGGTACAATATGGTTTTTATTAAGGAAATAATGGTTCTATATAAATCACCATTTAGCCTCTAGCCATTTTTTTATTTTTAAAACATCCTTACATGTTCCAGATGCAGTAGCTCACTGTAAAGGCATTTTTAGTATACAGTACTCATCATTTAGAGGCCATAATATTCTTTGATTGCTACAACTTTCTTTATTTTTCCTCCAGTTTCCCATCTTAAACGGTCAGGGGTTGTGATTGTCCAGTATTGCTGAAGAACTTGCCTGCATGTTCGTTTGTCACCAGTGTAAAAGTGATGACGCATTTAAAAAATTTCCACCTTTTCTGTTTGTTATTGAAGAGGGGAAAAGGGAAAGTCCAAACAACATTAGCAATAACTTATAAAAAGTCTCAAATGCTGATTTAGAAAACTTGTCACATTTTGATTCCCACTGATGGAAGTTTAAAAGGTTTTAAGTATTAATATTCCGTTTGTGTTTGTCTTTTAGGTTGTATGATTGAACAGATAGGTCTGGTGCTGTTATCTTTGGCCTTGTTGATCTCTTTGTGTCTCAATGTCATCTTCTGCATGAGACGTAAAGCCATCTTCTGTAAAGGTATGGTTATATGTAAAGTCAATTGTTTTTGGGGGGCATACTGTCTTTTATTCTAAATCTCTCAGATTTTACAAGGACAACAGGGCATTCAATTAATTGCTAAATATTTTGTTCATATAGACACAGATGAGTGCTGCTATCCTCACATTCATGATGGAGAAAGGTATGCTGCTTATTTTTTTATCTTTAATGAGGACAAAACATCAGCCATTATTTAGTCCAATACATCTAACTTGTAAGAAATAATAGGTATTCCAATACATACATTTTATATTTACACATGACATCTTATTGTAGAAATAACCCGTGTAATTGCTCCTCCATGTGTTGCATCATGGCGCCCACCGAGGCGAACGTGTTTGCTTTTCTATTGTATTTCTTTTTCTTATATGCTGGCTTTTGAATTAACTTTTTAAGTCTTTATTTTACTTAGATTTGTATTGTTCGGCGTTCATTGTGGATAGCAAAGACAGAATGTTGTTGTACAGGGAAACATGTTTCCTGCTGTGTATATGACAATAAATACTTTGAATCTTTGAAGGTCATCACAGAATGAAGGACATCATGTTCATGACCTCAATCATCGTGAGCAGCAGGAAAATCCAATCTACGGCAACATCAGCACAGACAGAACAGGTGAATGATTTTTGCGTGAGCAACACAATTTATTTTTCTCTAATATTTATAATATGATAGTTTCCTTTTTCTGTGTTTGTAGACATGAGGCCACATTTGAAAAACGTTCAAAGTGTGTATTGAAACAAGCTGAAAGTTCATATGGATACATACAAATGTTTCCTTTTCTCCCACTGTTCTAATATGTAGCTGCATTGTAGTAATTAATTCAGTAGATAAGCCTTTAAAAAAAATCTAGATTCTTCTCTTTTTTACGTGATTTATGTGTGCCTACTGTAGTTATTAGAATGTAAAACAAATTACCAAGTCATGTGTTTTTCTTGTTCAGGTCCTGAAGAGGGTTGGTATGAGATGATGACCATGCCACACACAAGAGATTGTATGACGGTAAATTGCTGAATGATGTAGTTCTTCTACAGCTTCCACATGGTTTCATTATTTACTGTATGTGATGTTGTCATGTACTGTATAATGTGTGTTATTTTATCATTTTATCATACATTTAATAGCATCACAGAGTGAGAAAAAGTAGGAAAGCTTTAACTGCTTAAAATGCTTCTGTGCGCTGTGGTGCAGGGTTAATATTTTCTGGTTATACCTGACTTGCACATGTTTTTGCCTGGAATGCATGCTCGGATAATGAATTTGTTAAACCTCTCCAAAGCTTTGCATCTGCAATACAAAAGGATGAAATGTATTGACTATAACACGCATTAATTAATAGCACAAAAGCAGCAAAAATGGGTTTGTGAATTGTTTACAACGTGTACTCATATTCTAAACCAATCGATTGAATATATTTTCCGAATTCTGGTATTCTAGTACATTTGTTGTTACATTTTCACTGAAGCTAATATGGTAAAAAAATAAGGTGTATAAAAATACACATGCAGACCCACCCATGCTGACAGAGTTGCTTTCAAAACGGAAGTCTGTTGACACCACCGTCAATGTGGTCAATGAAACTGTGAACCAATTAAGAACTAAATGTTCTAAAAATAAACTTGACTTAGAGAATTTGTGAGAACACACAGCCGCAAGATCAAGAATATGTACTACAAACTGGTGCACAGTTGTGCTGCAGCATTTTTGTTTATTCATGTAAACACCTAAAGAAGAAGAAAAAAAAAAGCATTTTCTTTGTGTCTCCACTGTCTGAAACCAGTCTTTAGAGCCTGACCTGAATTATGCCTCACTGGATCTGAAGGTGGCAAATAAATACAAGAAGAAGCAACGCCATCAGCAGGGCCACACTCCGGGACGAAACAAACTGCACGATCAGCTGCCAGTCCACCTCACACCGCCTCTGAATGCGGTTTTGGATGTGGAAGCAGAAATGGACGTTCACCTTCCTTCCCGAGACACCAGCATCATGGTTTCACACAGTAGCATCTACCTGAACAGCCAACAGATAGCCCAAGAGACAGAGGAGATGGAAAGAGAAAGGGGCATGAACATGGAGAGGGAGATTGTCGGTTGGGAGGGAATTAGAAAGCGGGAGGATGGCGGAAGTAGGGAATGGAAAGGAGCGCAAGAGAGTGAGGGAGGAAAGGATAGACAAGATTATAGTAATGGGAGTGTATGTACACAGCCTTCACAGGTAGAGTCTATTCAGAGTGGCACAGATCATATCATCAGCAGCTTTAGCCATGATAGTGTCCTACAAGATTAGGCAGAAATCATATTAACACTGCTTTCATATGTCAAACTGTTCAGAACTGAATTGGCCACCTGAAAACGCCTATACAAGCTATTGTCCATTAGTGTGTCTGCAAGAATTAAAACTATCTTTGTTATTTAACCAGCTTTGTGCAGTTGAGCAATTTCCTCTTTGATGCAAACAAAACTATCTCTTGAACTCTCCACGTTGAGCAATGGAGGCACAAAAGTGTACCTTTCCGTGCAGAGGATGCAATCAACGTAGATTATATGAAAAGAAAAGGAAACTGTCTGTGTGACATTTAGAGGTCAAGTGCCACATGGAAATTTTCAATTTCTTGCAAAAGACAAGGAAAACATCAAACCATCATTGATCTTTCACTGTTTTGATGTGTCATAACCAGTCATCAACAGATGTCTCATAGAACGGTGTGAGGGGAAAAAAAATTATCTTTACATTTGTTTTCCATCCTCTAGGCAATGGCCAAGCCAAGAGAGGTGATACTTTCTTGAATAAATGTACTTGTCTGAGCACACGTAAATCTGTGTTTCAGTCATGTTATGAGAAAAAAAAAGAAGAGAAAATTAGCACAAAGATAAAAATTACAGGGAAGAAAGTTAAAAGGGGAACGTTATAAGTGACATGTTAATAATGTAATTTTATTTTCCCCGTGGGCATATGTAAATGTCACCTACAGAGGATTTTCCACATCAGGGTTATTATAATGGTCATTAGCTTTATAATCTATTGCACTTATGAGCTAATACACCATCTGCTTACATGATTATTCCGTGTCTGTTCCCCCCTCGCTAAAGATAATTTACTGCCCCACTTTCTGCTGACATAAGTGAGCTCTGAAGTGAACTCACTCAGAGGCCTGCAGCAAGAAACATTTGTTGACAGTTTTTCAATAGCTGACCATAGCCTACTTCCCCGCTATGGATTCATTTTTGAGCTCAGGCGTTTTGGAGCTAACTGTTGCAGACATTCAGGCTACCAAACATAAAAAGACACACACAAATAACAGGGCACTTATCAGTAACTGTCAAATCTTGGCGTGATAAAACCTGGAAATATTTCTCTTTCAAAATATATGGTGCTTCCATAGAGAGCGGCACTTAGTAACAATTTACCATGAGTAACTGGATATCAGCTGGATTCTGAAACATAGGTATGAGAACCATAAGCGTTTGACACCGTTGACAAGAATGCTTACACATTATATCAGTCTACATTTCACACTGTATGCCAATCACCTGGACTGAACAGGACATTCTTTGGTTGCTTGGGGTGATTTAAGAAAAGGGCGCTAAAGTTTCATTCAATGCGGATGGTGGAATGATGAAAGGCAAAAAGGAAAGTCATTTTCAGCTTTTTTCCAGCCTTCTTTACAAAATCAAGGAGATACACAAAAACTATACTAAGGAGTCGTGGTTAGATTGAAAGTGACATCCTCACTCATAAGGTGGGTTTTCAGTTTTTCAAATCACTTTCTCATTGCTGCCTAGCTCGTGGTTTGCAGGTTAGCAACCCCCCATGCTGCCATAAGGTTTGTTATGATTGCCTATTGGCCCCTAGTGGCCTGAAGTAATTGGTGTCATTTTATCATTTATTTTTAATCATTATTTTTTGGGGCACTTCGTGCACAGTAGCGAGATGGCAGGAAATGAGGAGAAGCGGAATGACATGCAACAAAAGTCCACAGCCAGACACGAACCGGAGACATGGCAATTTATGGTCAGTGCTTTAAACCCCGTACGGTGCAGAGTAATAAGAGTTACTGTAATTGTAACACCTGTCAGATTGAACCAAAATGACTGGCCAAAAGTGAGTCATGTGTGCATTTCCTGATCTGTCACCTCCTATGGTTAATAAGATCAAGTTAGTAGGGCAGCTTAGGCAAAGCTTGTGGATCATGGTTGACTATGGAAAGATTGCCTTCATTTCTAAAACTGCCTATGGGGTAAAAATCTTGTGCTCTGAATCCATA
Organism: Gadopsis marmoratus; assembly: GCA_036023855.1. NCBI lineage: Eukaryota > Metazoa > Chordata > Actinopteri > Centrarchiformes > Percichthyidae > Gadopsis > Gadopsis marmoratus. The sequence goes on along the minus strand of JAVQJF010051622.1, from coordinate 14,095 downwards.
CAGTCTCCTACAGAACTACTTTACAATTTATATTTACTGCAACACTGACTCAGAAACACTTTACAGATTTCCATTAAGCTGCTCCAAAGCCGGAAGTGAAATGTTTTTTTCCGTTTACGCAGTGAAGCCTCTCTGTGGGCGTAGACGATCTTCGATACAAACATGGCAGCGCGCATGTGAATGTCATGCATCCTAATCTTACACCCGAATCACTCCGTGTTTGGGGTCGATTCGTGATACGTGAAAGCTGTCATGTAAATGACATCTTGCGGAATTGTGTTTTTATTCACATCAGACAGCTAAGCGTCGGGAAACCCATCACTGTCCTGTTTCATTAGCCGATTTTAGCATTGTAGCTAACCGGCCGTCAACTTTAGACGGAATCACGATGGAGCCTGACCAACAACTGAGAAATGTAAGTCATAAGAGGTGGCAGCTGCATTTGGGCTTCTTTTCCAGTTGATCAGCTTGATGGTGAGTTTGAGTGACTGTGTCTCTTGCAGCTGCGGGATTTCCTTCTGGTTTACAACCGCATGACTGAAATTTGCTTCCAGCGATGCAGCAGCAACTTCAACTACAGAAACCTCACAATGGACGAGGTAGGAAACTAACGATGCCTCGCCAACTATAACTAGATGTGTAGACACTTCTAACATACAGGTGCAGCTCTGAATGTGATTGTGTTGCTGTGCATCGCCTTTTCTTTAGTTATTTCTGTGCATGTCTTACACTAACCACTTTAGCACATATTATATATATACACACAGTATATACTATATATGCTAAGTATGTACACAGTTGTGTCCAAATCCTGCCATGTCTATATTTTTTATTCATATTTTTTATTACTATATCTATACTTTTGTTTATCTTCTGTATCCATATTTTTATTATATTTTACTTGACGGTGTTTTTATATTGTGTATTTGGTGGCAAACGCTAGGTGCCCTCCAGAACAGCATTTACCTCTTATACTTGCGTGACTACATATGACAAATAAAACTTTGAAACTTGAAAGATATTACATTACGTGACACGGCCTAAAGTATGTAGACACATGAACATTACACCCACATATGTAAGTGTTGAATATCTCCATATGCATATATACTAAGGCTCCTCTACAAGATTTTGGAACCAGGATGCAGCATCAGTGAGAGTGACCACTCATGTTAGGCACTGAGGCCTGGTTTGTAGTCGTCCTTTCATCCCAAAGGCTTTTTATGGGGTTGAGGTCAGGGCTCTGCACGGGCCAGTGACCTCTCTTTGTGCATGGGGGTCATTGTCATGTTGAAATGGGAACGGACCTTCGCCAAACAGATCGCCACTTACTTTATGCTATATAGTGTATAATGAACACATACTGTTGTTCATCCACTCATCACCTCTGATTACTGTTGTCTGTCCAGGAGCGCTGTGTGGACAGCTGTGCGGGGAAGCTGATTCGCTCCAACCACCGCCTGATGGCCACCTATGTGCAGCTGATGCCTCGGATGGTGCAGCGCCGGATGGAGGAGATGGAGAGCAAGGCTGCAGAGAATGCCAAGGCAGCAGAGGCAGCTGCTGCATCAGCATATGTGGGGCCTCCTGCCCTTGAAGCGTCACCAGCAACTCTAACCCCCATGACCTCATCGCCGCCCCCACAAGTATCTCCATTGTTAACTCCGTCAATCACTAATGTCGGACCAGAGGCCCATGGCTCAGTCTTAAAGCCAGCAGGATTAGATATTCCAGGTGAGCGAAACGCTGCTGTGCTCAAATCCACATCAGCCACGGAAGTCAGATTATCAGCTGCTGCACCACTCACACCTGCGACTGAAGCAGTGAATCCCTCACTGTTTAATGAAGCTGGCGGTGGACCATCTTATACAGGCTTTCCTCAGCTGCCAATAGCTTCTGCCCAAATTGAGGCTGGGAGCTCAGCTCCTGTGTTTATGCCATCTACACCAATATCCTTATCAGAAGATGTGCCTGTGTCAGCAGTAGCTGCACCTACAGTGTCGGGACAAAAGAGAGCCCCAGAGGTCCCCCCACCATCAGGCAAGTAAAGATGCCCAGTCTGGTTCCTGATTCCCAAAATGACCCACATCTGATGAGTAACTCACCACTGGCAGTGATCCTCTCTCTATTGCTGACAATAATAAAATAATAATTAATAGATTTACATAAATTATAAAATAGCATCAACTTTTCAACAACAATTATAAACATTATCATCATGTAACCTTTTCTGGCTACAGTCTCAAATGTGAGCATTTGCTGTTTTTTCTTTGTTTTCATCTTGTAAATCTTTAAAGTTCACTGTTGGCCACTTGAAGACTTCAGTGTAGGTTCTTGCGCAGGCATTGCCATCGTTTTGGATGTTTTTTTTTGACTCAATAGTAAATAAATCAAAAGCTATTGGTCAGAAATGTCTTAACAAAAACAAATATGCAGACATTAAAATCCTAGGTGTAAATGTTCCGTTGTTTGTTCTAACAGTGTATATGAGTGTATGTGTGTCTGCGTGCTATGGCAGTTGAAAAATGATTTCGGTGGTGGCAGTGATATTACCAGTCAACGCTCCACAAGGATCAGTCCCTCGCCTGCAGCCTGGATTGCGGAGGCCTGATCATGTTTGGACCTGAGGTCGGACTTGCAGGAGCCAGGGGGTCTCAGTCTGATGACACCCTAAACACACTTGGTCCTGATAAGTCTTCTGCAGGGTGACAGAGTAAATGCAGACATTAGATAATCCTCAATAATAAAAATGATAATGTGCTCCTTTGACAACCTCTTGCATTCATTGTTCGACAACAGTAAAGGCCCTCCTGCTGCCGGATGTCCTAACGCTGCAGTGTTTTTGAGCGTGTGCCACATGCTCTCACTGTTTCGGGCCGTGACCCCAGTTCACACATCATCACCTCTCTCCTCCCATCATTTCCTGTCTTTGCACTAAACACGCTATGTACTCTTTAATCCAGCAGCAGAGCCGTGATAAGCCATCTGTAACGTAATTCCTGGTGGTTTATTCCTCAACCACAAAGTTTGTAACATTCTTCTGTATAACCGTCAGCCAGCAGCTGTGACAGTTGAGGATTACAGGAGAGATTGGATTCTTTAGGCTGAGTTTGATAATGGCTGGTTCCTGTTTGGAATAGTCAGGGGTGTTGGGCCACCCTGTTGCTGTGGCGTCAGAGCCGATGAGATTTACAGTCCCACTCAGGAACCAGCTTGCTAGAAAAGTGAGTTGGTCATTTCATAGTGGAACATGGTAAAAGTATCATTTTACAGCATTTCAACAAAGTGTCTCGTTTGGAATCATTGATCAGTTCTGCTATGTGGTACTTACTGTTGTGTACCAGCTGCGATTACAGGACAACCAATCGTATCAAAAAAATAAAACCAACGATATATTTTAATTAGCATAATGCTTATACAACAGAATATTGGCCGATAATTAACTTTCAACTGTAAAATGCCCAGATTACTAGGCTACATGTTCTCATTTCTTTAATAACCATGATCAAATCATTATTAAAAATGTTTTTGTTGATGTTAAAAAAAAAACTTTCAAAAATGCAGTATCATTCAGGCTGCAATACAACATGTACAGCAGATATTTTGACTTGTTATAGTAGCAAAAGCACAGGTGGTATTAATATGGTTACTGACGGCTCTGTTCTATTCACTTGTCCCACTGAGCCGTGACGCTGAGCCAGCATGCACAGCAGCAGGTCCCTGAAACTGAAGCAGCTAAATGGAATTCAGATGAAATCGTTAACTCTGTGGTTTATACCTGTGCTTGTCCTACTGTGACATGTCAAAATGTCTTAATAAATATCTTCTTTTGGTCAAGATTTATTACTAATAAACCATAGAGGCTGAGCAATGAAGCAGCTATACATATATATATAGGCTGATAATAGTTCAGGTATATTGGTGTCGGCATGTATCTCGGCCCAATAAGAAGCAAGAAACTGCAGCACTTTAACTCCAAGATATGTGTACAGTAAGTTAGACACATTACATATTTCTTATCAGAGGCCATATTCACTACAGACACTTTGAAATGCACAGGTGTAAATAATAAAGTGAATGACGGCTTAACGCTGGAACAGACCAGAGCTGCTATGACGAGATCAAAATGTCCTGTCCTACATTAGTATCTTGGTTAAAATAACACAATAACCAAATTGAAGGGATCCTTATCAAAGATGCTTGTGTGTTTATGTAAAAAAAAAAAAAAAAAGTTTTGTATCAGTATCAAAACTTTGTATCAGCCTCAAACATGAAACATGAGCCGATTGCTGACCTGCTATTGCACGACGCCATGAATAACACGTTCTCAGTCGTCACAGATGACAGTTAAAGATGAAAGACTAATGAATGAAATAAAAAATAACAGGCTATATCCCTCCGCCGCCTCACCTGACCTCGGTATTTTCGGCCCCCGTGCAGTTGCGCCGCTGGGCGTAGCGTCGACGCATTGCCTCCAGCGGGGGGCGCTGTTGCGCGAGTGTCCCGAGACGGGCGCCGCCGCCAGCAGCAGCAGCAGCGGCAGCAGCGGCGCCTCTGACTCCTCGCCAGCAGCCCACGGATCCGCTCCGAGCAGCGGGGCGTGGACTCGCACCGACGGGTCGCTGCTCTTAAATCTGAGGAGACGCTCGAGGTTTCGCGTCCAAAACAGAAACAGCCGAGGGATCGACTGACTGGCAGCTGGTGAGACTTTTCAGAACGTTTTGCGTGTTTGAATAGTTTTGTTTCCGCTGCGGGTCGGGACGTCTTTGTTGATGTGCAACTTGACTTTGGCTTTTTCAACAATAGATTTCAAAGTGACCCAACAGGCCCGCGGAGGGACAGAGCGCCGATGGGAAATGTGGGAATGTGCAGCTTTTCCTTTAATTCCGCTGCGCCCTGGCTGGCTGCTTGTGGTTCATTTGTGCAGCAGATAAATGAATAAGTGTAACTGTTGCCTTTTAACGATCAGCATAAAAACGGACGACTTAAAGAGTGGCCTACTAATGTTTAGGAATGTACATATGTCGTAAAAGACCAAACGTAAAGCACAGCCAGGGTTCTGACACACACCCGAGAGTGTTTTTCACATCACTTACTGTGGTGCAGTGATGTCTGCTGACCTGCTGCTGTCAGCACCGTGGGAGATGTACAGTCCGTGGCAAACTTCTTTAGTACAAACTTTCACATTTGCATTTGGGAATTGAAAGCAAACAAACACACTGTGTCTCTTCCATAAGGATTCTTTGTTAAACACCTCTTGCAGGCTACAAACGAGAGGCACGAGAGGCAGGCTGCAGCGTAACCATGGATGATATCTTCACACAGTGTCGAGAAGGAAACTCTGTGGCTGTCCGTCTGTGGTTGGACAACACAGAGAATGACCTCAACTTGGGGTAAGCAGATGCATGTGGCATGGGCGGGAAAAAAACTTATATATATATATATATATAAATTCTAAATCATACAGGGCCAGGCCCTTGCTGACAGAGCTTCTCAGGCACATAAACATCTATGTGATATATATATATGTACTGTACACACACACACACACACACACACACATCAGCCATGCAGCAATTTTCATTCTAGTGAAAAATAAAAAATAAATTATCAAAATAGTTCTCACTAGGTGACCTGCTTCGATTGCAGGCAAAAAATGTTGCCGTGCACAAAGAGGAACTAAGGAAAAGTAAAAAAATAAAAACCTACCTTAATACCTTTCACTTGTGTTTCCTGCTTCCAAAACTATGCGTAATATTCCGCACAGCTGGCTCAGCTTGGATGCCTCCATTAATTAACCAGGATTTAACCATTCATTCAATTTTCAATTCAGTTTTACTTATTTAGCGCCATATCATAACAAAGTTATCTCATAGACGTGTTAATATAGAGCAGGTCTAAACCAACTCTATATAAAGTAACTGACCTTGTGAGCTGTTCTGACAGATTTACAGTTTATACAGCGACATCATGTGCAGGATAGCAGCAAATCTCCAAACCCCATGTTTTATGACTTTGTTTCCAGATTTAAGGACTGTTTAAAAACTTCCTCCGGTGGATAAATAAGGACATATATGGAGAAGAGGAGCAGAACCGCGGAGTCGGAATGTATTATTACGCCGCAGAAACGCAACCGGCACCGGTAACCATGTCAGCCGCTCCTGACTGCAGCTGCCTTGGATGTTAGAGTTTAGCTTTAGTGTGCAAAGTCTGTGCAAAACATATTGAGTCTTCTAATGACTGGAGTTCACTTCATAGCAACGTACCACATTTGGTATGGTAGGTGTGTCTGTGCGCATACAAAGTGATCCTTGGCACATAAGAGGTGGTCAAATAGTTTCCATATTGTGCTCTCCCTGCAACTCCACATGCTGCTGAGCATCACCCAACTTCGGTAATTCCAGTCCAGTTTGTACTATTTTCCATTTTCTTCTTGGATCTCTCTCCTTGTGATGTCATCCCCAAAAACTGTGTGTGTATAAAAAGCAGTGGATGATTTGGGGAGGTTGTGCGGTGACATAAATGACTCAGACAACAGAATATAGCCTAAACTCATCCTAGGCTAGACTGAAAAGCACAGGATGACTTTAGATTGTAGTGCTGAAATGATGTAGTTGATTATTATAAAATGAATCAATAGCACGTGTGATGATCACATAGTCATGTTCATTTGAATATCTGGGGTTTCACACTGTTGGTCAGACAAAACAACCACTTTGAAACTTTGAAGATGTCACCCAGTTCTCTTGGAACAATTTGTGACATGTAATACATATAAAGAAAATAATGAATTAATCTAAAATATAAGCGGTATATGAAACATTTATAATGGCCATGAGTTGCTGCCCTATTAGATTTTTTTATTTTAACTGTTTCGGATATACAGAGCACTTCTGCCTGTTTATGTAATTTCCTTGCTAGAGAAGAGCTAGAAGACCTCACTGCTAAAGACCGTGGTTATCTCATTCTTGGGCCAGGCCATATATGTGCAGTTTGTTGACATTGATGTTGAGGGCTGCAGAGCTGCTAGCCAACCACGCAACAGCCAAAGCCATTTCCTCTGTTCAACTCCATACAGGGCCAGGCCCTCGCTGACGGAGCTTCTCAGGCACATAAACATTCGAGAGACCAGTCGTTATGCTGGAGGCCATTGCTTCGGCAACTGTGTGAACCATCCCCCCTTATCTTCCTTCACAATATCCAATAATGTGTAGTACGTTATATTTTTGATGCGCAAATTGTGCGACTGGAGTCAACTGAAACAAACATTAAGTGCCATCTCAACTCTTCCCCCAGGAGCTGTTGCATGTGTGTATTTGAGCGAGTGACACAGGAAGACACAGGGGAAAAGAGAGAGAGACTTACAGAGAATGTGTGGCCGAGGATTCCACTGTTTATTTTCTGCTCTGTCATTCCTGAGTCCTCCCCCCCCCCCATTACTTTTTATAGCACACAGGGTTGGTCAGACTATGAAGTGTACGTCCACAGTGCTGGCTCAGAATTGACGGAGAATGTGACTAACTGCTATTCCACTTTAGTGTGAGCTAGTACTGCAGCTATTTCCTACAGGCCGTACAAGCCCTCTTGAGGTTTATTGTTAAGTACAGTGTTGACTCTGTGGCTTTGCGGGGAGTTGCGAGAAGCCCCGGCAGCTGCCTTGGGGTCAGCTAATGTAAAGGACTCGCTTGGGTGAAGGGGCCAGTCACACATCGGTGGTAGCTTGGCTTCTCATAGACTGCAGCGGTGCTGTGTACACTTGTCTGTGTGTTTGCGTCTGTTAGCAGGCATTGCAGCTTGCACAGACATATTTATCACCAGGTCAGTCGGCATATGCTTTGCCGGTAGCGTGGGTACGTACGCAAGGAAGCATGTGCTTAAAGTCTAAATAAAGATTGGTAGGTAGTGGATGTGAGAACCTGTGTGGCTGTGTGTCAAAGAGAGAACCACACATAGTGTTTTGTCAGCTGGTCTATGCTCGGGGATGTTAAAAGAGCAGCAGCACCCTCCTACACAAGGGAACAAGTATGTCTTCACCGCCATATGTTGTCATCTTATAAGAATTCAAATTAGACTTCAAAGTGTCATCACAGCTTAAAGATTGATAGGCTAATTAATGTAGGATTTTCCCTTCTTTGCTCTTCATTCTCTCTGCGTGTTTTAGTGATGACCATGGCTTCAGCCCCCTCCACTGGGCATGCAGGGAAGGGAGGAGCGGCGTAGTTGACATGCTCATCATGAGAGGCGCTCGTATTAACGTGATGAACCGCGGGGATGATACCCCACTGCATCTCGCCGCCAGTCACGGACATAGAGACATCATGGCTAAGGTACACACACACATATATGCACACTCACACATGGTATGGTGGAAACCGGACGTGATCCAATCGTGGTTTACGCTGTCTGAGGTGAGAAAACATGCTTCGTTCAGTTTCAATTTTCTCACTTTGTGATCTCAGCTGATTCAGTGCAAAGCAGACCCCAATACAGTCAACGAGCATGGAAACACACCACTCCACTACGCCTGCTTCTGGGGCCAAGACGAAGTGGCAGAGGTACAGTTCAATACACCCACAGACACTCCACTTCCTTTGGCACAGTGTGTTTGCTGGAAAGGCCCTCTTCTGGGGGGACACAGCCACTACAGTGCTTTTTTGTTAAGCCGTGGAGCTCCGACTGCTCCCAAAACCTATACATGAAATCTAATCTATGCATAACATAGTTTAACTCCTCTTTTTTAGGACTTGGTGACCAGTGGTGCCCAAGTGTGCATATGTAACAGGTATGGACAGACACCTCTGGACAAGGCCAAGCCTCACCTAAGACAGCTGCTTCAAGGTCAGAGGTCATTTGTGGGCATTTTAACACCCTAGCAGGTTATTTCCCGTGAAATGAAAATCACAGTCACTTTATTTTTTGTACTTCTTTTATGTGTATTTTTTTAGAAAAGGCCGAGAAAATGGGTCAGAGTATGACCAAAGTCCCCTATAAGGAAACCTTCTGGAAGGGCACCATGCGAACGCGACCTCGTGAGTAACATTCATTTGATAAAAAAGAACAAACCATCACATCAACGGTACAAAGTTTGCTTTGACTATTCATGTTTTGGCTTTTTCAGGTAATGGTACCCTCAACAAGCAGGCTGGAATTGATTATAAGCAGCTTTCGCTCCTGGCAAAGATCAATGAAAACCAGTCCGGAGAGGTCAGTTACACTTTGCTGTTGTGTCTCAGTCTTTTCCATTGTTTTCAGCAGCCCAGTTGTTTTACTCGACTGTGTGCTCCGTCTGCAGCTATGGCAGGGCCGGTGGCAAGGTGATGAGATTATAGTGAAGGTGCTACAGGTGAGAGACTGGACCACCAGGAAGAGCAGAGACTTCAACGAGGAGCATCCCAAACTCAGGTAATTCACCAGTGTCCTAATGATGAAAAAGGAGACAGTACTGGTTGTGGCGTCTGCACACAGAATAGAGATATCAGGGTTCATTTAGTCTACAAGAATTTGGACTGACTATCACGTCCTGGAAAACACAGTGCTAACGTGAGGATGGATGTGATTGATTGGTGGGGAGTCTTCCGATGTCAGACCCACATTAATTGACAGAACAAAAAGCCTTTTGAGCAGACCGACTCAAAGAATGTAAGCAGTTGGAAGAAGTTGGCAGCGCGCTTTCATGTTGGCTGTAGTTCTTGCCCTCTTTTTAAAAACTGAAGCACACATAAATGTACTTGGGGTGAGTGTGCTGAATAATTCAGAGGCAACATAGCATCTGATATATTGCAAAAATGAAAAATGAAAACTAGTGCCCAGCCTGACTTCAAAGGGCCACAGATGATAACATGGAGTCTTGAAGAGTTTTCTTCATGCAGAACAAGCTTTTGGGACATTTCTTGTCTTAATGTCTTTTTGCTTTTAATGGGGTTTCCTCCCAACCGTGAATTTGCTAAGTCATTATTATCTGAGGAAGACCTCCCTGTTCTAAGAATATATAGTTATTAACCCCCCCCACCTTTTTTATTGTCAACATTAGTAAAATGACCTTTACACACTCATTCTCTCCCTTTCTCCATAGGATCTTTTCTCATCCAAACATTCTGCCTGTTCTTGGGGCCTGTCAGGCACCTCCATCCCCTCATCCCATCATCATTACCCACAACATGCCATATGGATCCCTCTTCAACATACTCCACCAGGGCACTAGTAAGTCATTTGTGTTCATGTGCATGTATAAAGTGGTGCATTAAAGTTTATTAAAGCCCCTAAGCACTACAGTATGGCTGAGGATTGCTACTGTAGAAGGAGGACATAACACGCCCATCTTCACCATATCATACTTTTTTACTTTTCTCTCCTGCTCCCTCCTCAGCTCTGGTGGTCGACCAAAGTCAAGCAGTAAAGTTTGCATTGGATATTGCCAGTGGCATGGCTTTCCTCCACACCTTAGAACCAATGGTTTCACGGCTTTACCTCAACAGCAAGCATGTCATGGTAAGACACTGTTCTACTGTCTTTGTCCACTGGCGTATAGGATTTGAGTTTATTAACACACAATTATGGTGATCCTGTGACTCACTGACCTGCCAGATGTCTGCTGAGTAACAAGCCGACGTGTTTAAATTACAGATTGATGAGGACATGACAGCCAGAATAAGCATGGCAGACGCAAAGTTATCCTTCCAGTGTCCTGGTCGTATGTACTCTCCAGCATGGATGGCCCCTGAAGGTATTAATTTCCTTTTTTTTCCCCTTCTGTCTACTTCCTCCTCCCATAATGCCTCCTTAGACTTTGTGAGTCATTGAGTAAGGAACATACTCTACTGTATAATTTATTCCCAGTTCAGTGGTAGTCATGCTGTCCCTCTTGTTTCCAGCCCTGCAGAAGAGGCCTGAAGACATCAACAGAAGATCTGCTGACATGTGGAGCTTCTCTGTGTTACTGTGGGAGCTGGTTACCAGAGAGGTGCCCTTTGCTGACCTCTCACACATGGAGATAGGCATGAAGGTAAGTGGGCGCAGTGTTTACCTACCCACAGGCTTAAACTGTATGTTCACATCTCTATATCTCTTGGAAAAAACCGCATCAAACGTGTAAACACCATGCCTCCGAAATATCCTGAGGCTCTTTATTTTTTTTACAGCTTTTTACGTTTGAGATTTTTACATGAACTTTGTATCTCGCCTCCCACCCCGTTGCGCAGGTGGCTCTGGAAGGTCTTCGGCCAACCATTCCACCGGGGATATCGCCTCATATCTGTAAGCTGATGAGGCTCTGCATGAATGAAGACCCAGCCAAGAGACCCAAGTTTGACATGATCGTCCCCATCCTGGAGAAAATGCAAGACAAGTGAATGCCTTCGCAGCAATTTGTACACTCCAGTTACAATGTTGTTTTCTTTTTTACTTTTTTTTTATCATCAAACCACTCTGTATCTTCACTTCAATCATGTATCTACTAAGCCACTGTAAATAATGTCAGAGACCACTTAATTTGCACAATTCAAAGAATACGTATTATATTGCTTTTCTTGTGTAATTTAAATTTGAGGTATATATGTTCTTTAGCCTAAATACATTGCTCTTTTTTATGGCTGAAACATGTTCACGGAAATATTGGCAAACATTTTAATCCAGTGTGGATTAAAATACAAAGATCCAAAGAAATGTGTATAAAAACAACGCTTTTGTACACATTAGCGATACCAATGCAATAAATGTTTTATATTTATGGAAAATCCTTGTTCTTTTATTTTTGAGACAACATCTTTGGTGGAACACTTAACGCGCACATCCTTAGAACATGGTCGATGGAAAGAGGATGGATGGAAAGTTTTCAGCCAAATGTTGAGGCTTTCTTCAGCGACTGGAATTTTCTAGTCATGGAGGTGTTTCGGTTGTTAGTTCAGTTGTTGCTGTCCACCGAGCAAACTCTTTCCACTGATGGATGCCACAAGATGGGGCTGCAAGCTCCAGGAAATGTACAGTAAAGTGCACCCTGTTCAAAGAATTTTACATCAAACAATTTCTAAGGTCAGTAGAGAAGCATCAAGCTCAGCTCACAGGGTATGGCTGCATATTTCCTCAAAGAACATGCATCATTTAATTGCTTCGTAAATTAAAAGATATATTGCCATTTTTTTAATGAAGGGTAAAGAGCCAGCTGTGTATGGCAGCAAATGAAAACTGATGAATTGTCTTTGAACTAAGCTACTGTGCAAGAAACACTATGGTGTAGCACTGTGGTAGGCTGCTTCCTGCTGTGAACGCATGAAAAACAGACAGAAAGTACATATAAGTAAGTATGCCGCTCAGGGAAGTGACGGGGGGGGGGCAGTTACCATTCGATGTGAAAAACCCTAACAGTCTGTGATCGACCCTAACAGTCTGTGATCGATCCTAATAGTCTGTGATCCCTAACAGTCTGTGATCGATCCTAACAGTCTGTGATCGATCCTAACAGTCTGTGATCGACCCTAACAGTCTGTGATCCCTAACAGTCTGTGATCGATCCTAACAGTCTGTGATCGACCCTAACAGTCTGTTACTATTCAACAGTCGCTCGGAAGAAAGAAAGGGGAAGACACGTGATGAGTCACCTGACTGTCTGTGTCATACACAAGACCAAGCAGCTCGGCTCATCACAACGGTCCGGTTTGCCGCAGACCGGCGAGCGCACAGAAGGGCTTGTCGACACTGTTTGGAAGAGGAAACGGGACAGTCTTGAGCCGCTGCCTGAGTTCACCGCTCCCGGGGAAGACGACGACCCTCCGGCCTGCACTTTTTCGGAGGTACAGTGGCGAAAGAAAGTGGTACATTAGCTAACTAGCTACGTTGTTAGCAGGCGGTTTTTGTGTCGGCAGTCTGTTCGCCCTTCCGAGGTGTTTTTTTGTTTGTGGGTGGGGGGGGTGTGTGTGTGTGACATTTACTCTCAAGCAGACCTACACCGCAGAGTGTTACTTCCTTGACGGCCTGCTCTGCTTTGTTCGTGTCCCCTCACAGAACAAGCGGTTCTCGGGTGTCCTCCACCTGCTGCCAGGACAATGAGGCTCCCCGCGCTGCTGGTCACCTGCACTCTGGCTGCGATGTTGCCGCAGTTTGGGTCCTGTCGTCCAGCACAGACCTCAGAGCAGTCCAGGCTGGCCTTCATGGAGCGGTTTGGTCGCCCCGGGCTCGGATTCAACTGGAGAAATGCCACCTGCCCCTTGTGCAAAGCGGTCTTCACCATCCTTGATATCGCTCTTCTGGTAATGTTTGGACTTTCTTACTCGGGCTATTAAAGGTGATGCTCAGGCACCTCAGAGAACGAGGCCTCTTATAGGGCTGAACAGTATCACCTGCAATGTACATCATCCAGCTGTTGCATTATTTATTATCCTGAATCCCTTATAATTAAGTTGAGAACATCTATAACGTCTAAATACACTAGTTATTGGCTGCTATTTAGCCAACCAGCACAGTTAAGTTTGGGAAGTCAGAAATGGTCATGAGCAGAAGAACCAAAATATAAGAAACCTGGAAATCTACAGTATATTTTAAAAACACAGTTGCCATTATATATGTGTCATTAGCGAGGTCATTCTGACAGTGTGTCCTGTTCTCCTCGTTAATAATGATGATAACTTTATTTATCTAGCGTCTTTTTCAAAAACAGAGTTTACAAAGACAGACGACGCAACAACAGCAAACGAGCAAGCAATTAAACAGAAAGCAGTCAAAGAGAAATTAAAAAAGCAAGATAAAAGATTAATAAGTGCAAATAGAATTAAAAGCAATAAAAGGCGACAACATCACATGAAGGCAAGGCAGTAAGAATGGGTTTTAAGAAAGTAAATCTAGCTTAACTGAATGCAGTTTAATACAACAGCCCTGCAATAAACCCTACCATGAAGGGCATATTGTTCAGGAGAGGTGGCTCTCTGTGTTGGATTGTATTACATTACATTGAGAGGTATTTCTACTTTCTATTATTTTGCCCACCCCATTTTATATCAATGATGTTAGAATACATCTTTCATTATAATGCAAAATAAATCAGCACAACCACAAACCCATGAAGGTTGGAGTCTTTTTTTAAAATTTTATTATTCATTAAAAAAAT
>JAVQJF010051613.1:0-16058 GCA_036023855.1 Gadopsis marmoratus | reverse complement strand
AACAATTCCACCATGAGCAGCGCTAGGCGACAGTGGCAAGGAAAAACTGCCTTTTAACAGGCAGAAACCTCAGGCAGAACCAGGCTCTTGGTGGGCGGTCATCTGCCTCGACCGGTTGGGTAGAGACATTGTAGGCTTGATACAATTTTGAAATCAGATCAGGAGTTCATTATGGCAATATTGGATTTTTCTATGATTTTTCATGTAGTGTTTATACAGTAGCATTGTGATAAATGATTTTTGTCAGGTATTTGTTTCGTTGGATTACCCACTCATTTGTGTCTGTTTTTTTTTCTTTTTATCTACAGATTTTAAATTGATTTTCAAGAAGGTTTACTACATCACAATATCAATTTGATATAAAATGTAATTATAATATTGCCCATATTGACCATGCCTTCTACATAGACGTTCTGAATGTAGCAGAGATGTACAGTGTAACCCTAACCCGCTGTGATGTGATGATTTATCCTCCGTTTCATCTCATTTGCTTGTGATATTTGTCCAGCTGGATGCTTAATGGCCACACTGCTGCTTTCTTTACTGCACCCAAACCAACTTCATCAAGCTAAACAGATGTATGTAGATTTAATGAGACTGGTAAGCAGAGAGAGAGACAAGTTGGTATGTGCTGATTTCTGGTGCAGGGACTGCAGGTTGAATGAAGAATAAATTACAGAGGGCTATATATAGTATGTATATGAGTCTCAATAGCAAATAGAAGATGATTAATTAGAGCAGTTAATGCAGATAACCTATGAAGATGTAGCTCATGTCCAGTTTTGATTTACATATGAAGGTAGAATTTATTAGAGAGCATGATCAGATTTCTTCAGTCAGCCTCCTCTTATATAGGATTATATCCCTTCACGTCTTCAGTGTAGGATTCAGTAGCAAATATGATGTTGTGAACAGCTTCAGATTTGTGCATGTTGCCTGAGGATGGTTGTTGGGGGGTTAGTGCACGTGTATTATGTTGGAGCGGATTGTGTTCTGTGTAAATTTAAGAAAAACTAAAAAAACAAGCACACATCAAGACACTTCTCTCATTCGTCACGCAGCGCAGTACCCAGAAGTGTAAGGTCCATACGGTCCAGTCTAGCTCCCTTCATTGGGTTTCTATTCCATCTCTGTCTCAGCAGGCAAACAGCATGTCTCTGCTACCAAAGTGCAGTTTGTAGTTCAGCATCCCCAGTCAGTGATCAGTTCACGTAGCTCTGAAGAACACCCACTTCATCCACTGACAATGACGTTAAGAATTATTTTCCCTCAAACATCCAAATACCCCTGAGAAAGACGCTTCACCGTCAGCTGCTTTGTGGACCACAGTACATGACTTAAGTGATGCTAGCTGCTGCGCATGTGTATCTGTGTTTATCTGTGTGTGTTTCCTCCCTCAATTACTGGAATGTGCGTTTTAATCATTTTGCCTCGCTAAAGAATATCTAACAAATGTCCTGCAGGGATGTAAATGTAGAGAATTGCTGCTGAAGTAACAGCATGGCAGTACAGTTAATTTTCTGTAATTTAAATTTATTTGTCAGTTATTTAAAACCAGAGATTGAGAAGATGAACACGTAACAGTCGGCAGAGGTGTACCTGGGTGTGCACGTGCAATTTTATATAGTAGCCATAATGCCCTTGGTTGTGGTGATATGGTTTATAAATGTAGTTCCTACACTACTGCAACAGCAGCAAGTTGGTAGGAACTAATATGGAGAAGGTCCATTGTTGCAACTGATAATTGATGGATTGGATTGTGATTGTTAAGTTATGTCTCCCTCACACACACGCATACACACACGCACACCAAATGGACTGCTGGCTGGAAGTCTCAACAATCTAACTTGACATTTATTCAATATCTCAAAAACATATTTGCCCCAGGAAGATAGAGTTATAACAACATAAATCAATAAGAAATTAAAGCGTTTGTGCCTCCATTGAATTACATTATTTTTCTTTTTGCTTGGGGTAAATAGAGGGGTGTGTTTGTGTGTGGAATAAGATGGAGGCCAAGAGTATGTTCATGGTTTTGAGATATCGAATAAGTGTCATGACAACATCTGCTTGGCCTGTGGCTGACACTCATCAAGCGGAGTGTCAGAATGTCTGTTGTACATCTTTTATTGATTTGATATCAGCAAGTGTGTGTGTTTAGTGCGTCGCGGTTGTGGACCATAGGACACATGGTCCACATATACACACACATACACACATACACATACACACACACACACAGCCAAAGGCAGAGATTGGCCTCAGAGATGTGAAGTGTGTTTTCCTGTTTTCACTAAAACACAATTAGCCTCACAGCATGACTGAGTGTTGGTGTGTGTTTGTGTTTGTGCAGGAAATGAGCAGGTGGGGGGGCATCAAAGCTGAAGTTAATTACAGGCCTTGAAGGCTGTATGTAAGTAATGAGTGATAAACGCTGAGGGAGTACATGCGCGCGCACACACACACACACACACACACACACACACACACACACACACACAGGTATTCAAATTGCCAGAGGTCAACAAACAATTACATGTTCTCCGACTCGCAGAGTGAGGAGGGGGTTTGGCGGGATAATAGACGAACAAAGACAGAAAAAAGGAAACATTTCTTTTATAGTCAGAGTAGAATTCCTTACCATTTCAATTTGCACAAAAGCAAAGTCAAACAGTATTTGAAATGCATCTACGTTGCTTGCTAATTAATTTGAAAACATGGTGTAACAATCTCTATTTGGCGTCAGTGTGTTCCAACTAATGGCGCATCCCTGAAGTCCGTTTGACGTTAATCAGCGGTAAATTCTTTTTATTGGATGTTTCATTCCTGTGGAGCTCTGTATCATACATTTATGTATATTAACATCTAACAGTGTCAATGCTGTTGTACTTCCCACCTGTCTGATGATTTCACATGTTAAGTTGTGTTTTATGTTATAGTTGTAAAGTGTTTTTGTGGCCGTCGGCAGGATATGTGGTCACTGAGGTGCCAGCTAATGACGTTCACATGAAAATATAACTAGAGCCAGAGAGTGACTATGAGGTGTGGACTTTATTGATGCCTGAAACGTTGCAAACTGCACATCAAAGCAGCTGAAGTGAAAAAGAAATAAAAGCATGTCCCAGCGTGAGAGCTGGAAATAGCATGAGGGAGGACTGTATTCTTGCACCGCTGCTGTCATTTTCTATTACTTCCTGGTTAGGATTGGTAAGTTGCATCGCTGCAACGCAGTAAGAAAAACAGAATAAGATGCTGTTTTGTTCTCTATCAGGCAGCAACGCTGAGCCTTGTAAGGCAAACCAGTCCAAGGATGCTATTTTTACAATTCAGATGAAAGTCATTGATTAACTTGCAAACTGTTTCTGCTGCAAATGTTTGCATACAAGCTGAATCCCAGTGACAGTTACATATTTGCCTTGAAACTGAGAGGAAGAAGAGGAAGTTCCAGAAAAAGATGGAGGCAGAAGAGCGGCGACACACAGTCTCTGTTGGACAGTTAATGCATCAAACACACACGCGCGGTATGATGGGTTTTTCTCTGGTTTTGACAGACCAAGAAAGATGTTTCGTTCTGGTGTGTGTGTGTGTATTTGCGTGTTAGATGACGGGAGCAGGGCAACATTATCTCTGTCAGATGAAGTCTTTATATTTGACACCAATCTCTCACTCGCTGTCTCTTTGGGTCTCACACACACACAGTGCAAACGACAAAACAAACCCCATCTACAACATTTTTCTTATTTATATCGAGAAACTTTTGATTGAAAGTAAGATGAACCAATTTCCAAGGGGCCTTCGTTATTTCAAAGAACAAAAGGAATATTGACAGGCGGTTGACTTGAGAGTTTTTGTTCTAATTTCAGCTGGATGTAAACGCCTGTTTAGAGGGAAGCTGAACTTGTACAAAAACAACAAACAGTAAAAACAAGGCCACATTAGATGAGGCAAACATCTGAAGAGGTGAATCCACAGGGACTGAGATGATGTCACAGATGTATTAAATTGGCACATTAGCTACAAACAGCCAGCAACATCCACACTGGCCATGTAAATACTCAGTACACTCTCTTTTTCACACATTTTATCTCTTGCTTATGCATGCACCCTGTTTTTCTTGCTTGCACGCACGCACATTGATGAGGGTGTGTGGATGCAGCGGTATATGAAGCATGCAGATTGCTACTTTAGATGCAGTTAGACAAGCCTACAGAAAGGAGCAGGAGCAGATGAGAGGAGGGTTGTAGTTCAAAAAGCAATTCAGCACTCCTCCTCTCGATTTATCCTCTCATCTGCTACTGCTGACATCTATGTCTTCCTCCCTTTCTCCATTCTTTCCGCAGTTTTTCTCCCCATCTGCTTCCCTTCTCTCCTGATTCTCCATGTTTTTCTTCACCCTTTTCTTCCACCACCTCCTCATCCTTCATCGTTCAGACACATTTTTCGTCCCACCTGGCTCTGCTCCTTCCCTCTGCCTCATTCCTGTTGTAGATTATTTTGCTTGCATCTGCTTCTCACCTCCTTCTCCTCCTCCTTTCTGTTCTCCATGTCCCATTAGTTTTCCCTGCCTCTTGCAGTTGCACACCCAGGTGTCTCAAAACATCTTGGTGTCGGGGAAATGCGCGCACACACACACACACACACACACACACTCGCACACTCACACACACACACGGCTGTATCATTTGCAAACCAAGTGATTTTCTGTAAACTGGGAACACGCCTCCCCATGTGTGCAATGCTTGGTATTCATCGGGCAAAACATCTGCGTGTATCGTTTCAACTCTACTTGTGACCACATGTCTTTACAGAAACCTTTATGCTGGTCCTCACGAGGATGGGCATTTAAATTTTTTTTCGGGGGTGGTTAGGCTAAGTGCAACATAATGAATGAAAGTCAATTTATTTTTCCAGCATGTTCAGAGCCTCCAGTGTTTGTCTGTGTTTTTGTGTTTGTTCCCAGTAGAAATTTGGATAAAACAAAAAGGCTCCCTGTAGATTCACATTCCACATCCCACTGATCTTAGACAGTATGTCTCGTAAATTCTAATGTCTCTCTCAAATCACATAAATAAAACATAATTCAAGCCCCATGTGGACAGGATTAGTTTTCTGAATGACGTCTGAGATAAAATGACTAACATATGATTTCTGTCGTTCATTTACTCATTTGAAAACGATTTGAATTGCTGTTGACAACCAATCTGGATGAGGTTTCTTCCTTCAAGTTAAATATTGATAAGACAGGAAATGTAATTATTGGTTATGATGCCAATCCTGAGGTTCTTTGACCTTCACTTGGCTCTTATTAGAGCCTTGTGGTGCCTGTATTTCAGATTTTTCTGCATTTCAATCAGCATGCCACAAAACCGCCCCGGCTGGGCTTCTTTTTTCTCAGGAATATAGCAAAGGTCAAATCTATCGTTTCATTCCAGGACACAAAGGAAGCTGTTCATGCCTTTATTACAACCCGCTCCGATGATTAATCCTCTTTTCACTTGCAAGACTCAGTCAAATTTAAATTCTGGTTAGAAATTTAACCTTCAACCTTTTAATTGAGATTTAATTGAGGTTTATTCTTTTTACACCGGGTTCTAGTATGTTTTTAGAAAAGCTTTTCTTGTGCTCAGCCTCAATACACTGCATGGAAGAGCTCCAACACATATCAATCTCCAGTACTGAAACTATACATACCAATATTAAATCCCTTTCTATGTCCCACCAGTTACAAAAAATAAAACGGCTGCAATGCAAATATAGCCCCCAAACTCTGGAATATCTTTCAATATATTGTCAGAATGGCTTAATCTGTAAAATACACTTTTTTAACTTCCATCGTAACCTGTTTTCTCTGGTTTTGCATTTTGTGTTTATCATCAGATTTGAGCTTTTGTATCATTCTGATTTTACTATATTATTGTAAATTTTCTCATCTGTGTTAAAATGTTCTATGTTATTTAAAAGAGCTCTACAAACTAAGTTAATTACTAATGAAGTGACTTAACTTGCACTGGAGAAACTAATGCTTTCTGAAAAAAGGGCTTTAGACAGTATAAACAACAAAAAAATACTTTTTTCATTCTTCAAGGGTAGATGTTCCCTGTTGCCCATATTTTGTGTGTATGCACATGTTCTCTCATCTTGATAATAAAGCCATAAGGAGACCCGTCCCATACGGGTCCTCTCAGGTGTTGATGAATCATCCTCTAAACTACCATTAAGAACTCGGCAAGCGTTCTGTGGCTGCGGCGCAGCTGGCGTTCCACCCCCCCCTCTCTCTCTCTCTCACACACACACACACACACACACACACACACACACACACACACACACTGGCATTAGTGCTTTACATGCCAGTAATCAATCTACACTAAACTCATGTGTTGATGTGTTGCTGTAGCTGTGCTGTGGATGCCTGCAGCGTACTGAGTGGTTCAGTCCTGTGCAGGCTGTACGGTCGTAGCAAAGATGCAACACTAGATGGCAGTAGTGTCTTTTCAGGATGTCTCGCTCATTTGTTGCCCCTCATGCTGCTTACAGCAGTGCATTCTCTGACCGTTACTTTGTAATACACTGCTGGCAAAGGGAAGGCTCGTGCTGGAAGTGGTTTTGCTGCATGAGGAAGAGCTCATTTGTTATTTGTTGCCTTCACTATCAACAAACAATGCAGGCAGCAGAAACATGAAGTGGCTCGAGCAGACCAGGTTTCTGTACAGCCTGTGAACCATGAATGTGTCGCTCTATTTTTCTAGTAGTCTTCAGCCATTTTTAAGGCATCAGGAATGTTGCATTTGATTTATGTTAATATATGTCAGTAATTTACTTTGCATACATATACTCCTGTCATGTGGGAGTGAGCCGCACCATGCTGTGTTGGCCACTCGGCCTGGAAATGAGAGAATTCACTCAGGCACGACCGGACAGACCAGAAAAGAGGACCCCACTAATTATTAATATACACAAACGCACGTGAACACAGAACTAAATCTCTCATGGCTCCAGCACAGCAGCCAATACTCACGGGAAATTAATTACCATGCTACACACACACACACACACACACAGCAACAGATACATGCTGAGGTAGGCCTAATTAGGTGGCTGATAGCATAGACTTAACACACAACACACACACACACACACACACACACACACACACACACACACACACACACACGTGAGTGTACACATCTATGCTCTTGCATGTCAATGCGGTAAAGAAGCATCTTTAAGTTACTGTCTGACGGTTTCTGTGTCCTTTTGTTTCTTGTTTTTCTTTTTTTTTTGTGTTTCTTCCTGATTTCCTTTCTCCACTAATTTCTGTCATATCGTCTGTATCCCTGCAAAAGGCCTTTTTATCTTTTGAAAATAAATCTACATTTCACGAGTCGCTGGCTGCACGTTTGATGTTTTTTGCACCACTTAAGTAGTTAATTTGCAAAGGTCAAAAAAATATACTTCTGATTTGAGGAGGAAAACGAGGCACAATATACAGTACAAACTAGGCATGTACCCATAGAAAAAATGTATAGTTTGATTGTCTCATTACTTCGGTGACTTGCTGACCTAATGTATCCCAGAATGTTTCTTAAAACGTCTCATAATTATTTGAAAGAAATGCCGTTTTGCCTTTTATAACTATTTTACACAAAATACACTCAAACTTATTTAGAAGTAGATAATGGGCAAAATAACATCTACATGTTATCTCTACATCATGCTATTTGCAGTCAGTGATGTTATGTTGTAGCTAATGGCTCTCTGCTTTTTGTCTCTGTGTCTGCGGAGTGAAAAACTCCAAGGAGCTCCACGTCACGGCTGTAGACTGTGACTGTAATAAGTGAAGTTATTTTCATTATCGATTTTAATCAATAAAATGTCAGAAAATAGTGAAAAATACCATCTCATTTTCCCAGAACCCAAGGTCACATGTTCATATTGCTTAAGAACGATAGAAGGGCACGAAAGAGAGAATGACCCAATGACTAGGTTAGGGGAGGACAGAAGAGGGAAAAGAACAAAATAAGAAAGAGAGTATGGCATTGAAAGGAAGAGGCGGGATTGCGGAGAAAGAGAGAGTGTGTTCTTTAATTCAGCCTTTCCGTATGTTCCTAATGAAAGCCATCTAATGTTATTCATGACTTTCCCTACTGTGCCCACAGTCCAACCATGGATCTGCCATCCAGAAGACCATCACTTCACACAACATCTGACAGAGACGCAGACGGAGAGGAAGGGCAGAAAGAAAGTGAGAGGGAAAGAAAGGGATGAAGAGAGGGAGGGAGAGGGAACATAAAAGAATATGGCTGAAGATGAGACAGATGTGCTTCATGGGAGGAATCATAATCTGTATGAAGACGAGTACTCTTCTTATACAAGAAAGAACGGTTCTGTTGCATACTAATGAAGTGGCAAAGGCTAACTTTCTGATTTTCTTGCCATCCTTTCGTGTTTATTTTGATCCTCCTTTCTTTGTTGTTATTATCTATATTTGGACTACGTTCAATCAGTCTGTGTATCTTGGTGTATGTACTGTAGCAGCACATGTTCCTGAACTCTTGCTGGTTGTTGCCCAGAGGCCAGAACGGAGTCGTCTCTGTGTATTCGAATCAAGAGATAACGCGTGTGGGTGTTTTGTTTCTTCCTGAATCCCAGACGACGAACAGTAAGAGAGAACAGTTGAACTACATGATGTTACTATAAAAACAGTTTTTGTTGTGGTTGTTGTTGCTATGGAGCTATAGTTAGACATTTCAGATGGCCTCGAAGTCACGTTGCAAGTTGGAGAGACTTTAATGAACATTAGTGTGTCACATTTCTCTCTCTTGCAAAGAGTGTTGTACGGCCCTTATTGAGAGGAAATATTAAATTATGTTTAGCCGAGATAAATTCACGTCCTCCTTCGTGAATACCTGAATCATGTGACCGATATCTATACAGTGGTGCACGTATATAATGTGTGTGCGTTTTGACTGGATACCTTGTAAATGCTGCGAGCTTTTCAGCCTGGATGCGGTCACCATAACAACAGTTGCTGTGGTGTAACTGTGCATTAATGTGGTTTAGTAACTACATAGTATTGGACTAATATTCTGTCTAGGTTTCTGTGCGTCTCACATCCTCCCCGTGTCTCTCTCTCCTCTCAGTGATTCAGTTGTTGAATCCATATTTCATTACTATAAGCACTAACAGTAGCACAGTATATGCCATTTTATATTACATTTTAAATACATTTTCTGTAAACTCAATTTGAAAAACGGTACAAATAAAATTCTAGATTTGAATGTTTGCTTGTGGCGAGTACAGCGAATTAAATACCTGGCAAATCAAGCTTCTTCATCACATTAATACAAAGGTCCTTTGAAAACTGAGAAAAGTCACCGTCCATCTTTGCTGCCGGAGATGAACACATTCATGTACATAATGATGTATATCAAAAACGAGTTTTTGCCTGAATATGATTGTTGCATACATTTTAAACACTGGTGTGTCAATATTCAGTCATTAGAATAACCCGTTAGAATCATTGATTTTCCCCCTCATTTAATGTGTTTTAGAAATTGCTCTGCTCACAACATCTCTAATTTTCTTTAAATGTTTTTGTGTTGATGTGTTGTTTCCTGGCTCTTTTTGCGTTACCCCAGCATGGGTCCCCACAGACACGTTTATGCATGTTGAAGTCGGGCATCGTTACAGTAGTAGTATTTTAAGCTCCTTGATATACTTAAAGGTATTCTGCTAAACATTAGAAACAAATAAGCACATTTCATTAACAGATTTTCACACACTGTCCATGTTTGCAGCATTGTGGAAGTTGTGGAAATGTATATATAGGTATGGCTCTTTCAGCATGCGATTGCTTCCTGAGGGGCAATATCCCCCACAAAGCTGAGCTATAGGGAGCAAGTATAGACCTAAAAATGGGGTCGTGATCAGCATCAGCCTTCCTGCCTGGGTTCGTGGAAGACGGATGGACTTCCTGTGGCTGGCAGTTTGTGATGTGACCAAACTCTTAGCTCAGTTATGTTATGTTCTCACTTCATCTGTTGAAGCTGCACAGGACCTGGCTGTGTTTAGGTCTGGCCTGCTCCTATCATTGTTATTGCTTGGTGTCTCACATCGCAGGCATGTGTTTCTTAAAGTGTGGGTGGCTTCCCTGTTTCTGGAAGGTCTCAACATGACAAGAATAGCTGTGTTTTCATGAACCTCTGTCCCAGGGTGAGGCTATAAATTTAAGCGTTTGGTTTCAGGCTGGAAAGGTCATCGCAAATAAGACACTGCGGCATAGCAAGAGGTAAGGGAGGGCAAGAAGTACAGAAAATAGTGTTTTAGAAACTTGTTGAAGCCTGTTGGGGCTTTGAGCCAAATACAACAGTCCAGCCTGGTCATGCACTGATAGACGGTCATAGGAAACACTTAACTTCTGTCGCTAACGTTAACAGGCAACAACCTTCTGTCAGACCTACAAAGTGTGTGTTCCTGTATGCTTTTTCCTTTAAGGTTTGTATGATGTCATCGACAGCATTCATAAGTATGTCCAATCTAATCAAATGTCCCATATTCAGTATGTTAAGCGCTGGGCTAATGTATTTACGTCATAACATGCTCTATATTACCTCATTCTGTGTGTTTGTGCTTAAGCTCACAATACCACCCATTGTTAGATTTAATTAGCAATATTCTATTATTTTCTTTCCCTCTATATCATCATATAATAAACCACACAGAGTGACTTCTATCTGTATATGAGCTCATGCCAAACGGGCCCTGGGCTCCTCTGCTAACCCAGTCATTACTACTTGTGCATCTAAATTGTAAAGACTTTCAGTGTGAGCATGTTGAATAAGATGCAATCAAAGTTGTGGGACTGAGTATCTGGCAGATGTGCCTCACTGAAGCCCAGAAACACTATGTTAAATCAGATTATCAAGCTGTGCACACACACGGTCCATCAGTCTGTTGTTGCAGAGGTGAGATTCAAACCTGCTGCATGGGGTGTCTCGTGGTCGCAGGTGCTGACCATGTAATGACAATGACCCTGGTTCGATTTCAGCTGTACAATTCAACACAATGCGTTAGACAAATGCAATATAATGGTTTGATCTTCCATGATACTCTGTGCACATGATAAATCAGTTTGCTTTGTGATAGAATATATTGACACAATGCACCAATTTGTATATGTGTATCAACAGTAAGCAGCTTACTCTACGTGTGTGTGTGTGAGAGAGAGAGTATACTAGCGTGCACGTACGAAAGTCGCAGTCACTTCCAGTCTGTGCCACTAGCTCCTTTTTATTTTTTATTATTTTCTAATCATTTGGACATTTCTATCCATTCCTATGCTGATCTCTCTACTGTTGAATAAAGGTAAAAACAAAACTCTGCTCTAATATTATATTTTGCAAACACAATATCTATGGAGATAATCTGTATGGATCATGTTGGCATATGCACAAACGTGTGTGTGTGTGTGTGTGTGTGTGTGTGTGTGGTGATGCCCTCTCTACTGGCCGTAATTGGCTGTGTTAAGCAGACAGACACTGCTGAGCTCTGGCTTGTTATCAGACTGACAGGCAAAACTGTAGAGGACAGCAGTGTCAGTCTGAGAAACACAGCAGACCACGGAGGCATACACACAAAAGCAAACATCAAAACACACACACACTGGCGCTCAGACACATGCAAGTGCTGTGATGCTAACAGGCTGTGACAGTGAGGAGAGTGTACCTAATCTATTGCTCTTAGACCATCTAAAAGGAGATGGGTAGGTAGATAAACCTAGATAAGTCGGCTTAATATAGCAAATAGAAAAGGATAAGACAAGGTTGTTGCATGGGAAAGGGTAAGGACAGTAGCAGGATCATAAAGGATGCTTGAATAGACATATGCTTGGTAATGTAGCAGCTTAACTATGACCAAAACTGTTTTGTATGTGCAGCAGCTGAACAGTTTTTATTCAAACACTAAATTGGTGCAACAGGAATGAAAGTCTGACATCAGTGATTTTAGAAATCTTACTGGTGCCATTCCAGCTCACTGACCCATTCACTTCTTGAGAAAAGCAAGAATATCTTTCTACCCCAGGCCTTGAGAGCTTTTTGATAAAAGTGAATCAGCCTGTGAGTCATATTATTTGCTTTAATTGTTGACAATCTGTGCAGAATTAACTAATCTTTTTCTCTCTCCTTCTGTCTAGACGTGAGACCTTGCTGAGGTGTTCCCAGTGCAAGATGGCTCGCTACTGCAATATCACTTGCCAGGTATAGTGTGTGTGTGTGTGTGTGTATTAACGTGTGTGTGACAATATGTTGATATGCCCTTCTCCTGCAGAAACAAGCCTGGTCTGGCCATAAGAGAGAGTGTAAATGCCTGCAAAACCTCCTGCCCAGAATTCCCACTGACTCAGTCCGTCTGACTGCGAGACTCATCTTTGCCTTGGTACGTTTCTGGAGACTCTCAAAATAACGTGCGCAAAGAAAGATGCAACAAAAATGGATTCATGTGTTTACGTTCACTAAAAGATTAAAAGCAACCCTGTTGGTTTAGGAAAATTCATACAACGGCAACAGTATGCTTCAGGCAGTGCCCGACATAATGTGCAACAATAGCAGAAAAATTATTCTGTACTATGATAACATGCTAAAGCCCCCCTCTTCTGTTTCCTTCTAGTTAAGTCCATCTAGGAGCAGTAGTGAGGAGCTCTACACTTTGGAGGAGCATGAATCGCGTAAGTCCTATTAACTCTTTCCAGACATGTTGGGAACATAAGAGATGACTTTATTTCTGTGTCTGTTTCCAGACACTGTCAGAAGCTCACAGGGACAGACGGATGTTTTATTCTTGTTCATTTTCTTTTTCTCTTTTTTTTTTTTTCTCCCAGACCTGAGTTCCATGTCTGAGCAAAAGAAACAAGGACTGTTTCAGCTGGCATGCATGTTAGAGCTGTACCTACAACCAGAAGTACCTGACCTCGCACAGGAAATGACATCAGCACTGCCGCCTTCCTGCAGAGAACCCCTCAGCCTTATTGCAAAGGTGGGCTAAATGTATTCCAGCGCAGTATAAATATATGTATGTTTGCTTTTATATATACTAATACGTAGACACATAAACACCATGGCACACTCATGCACACCATGAATGAATACGCACGCATGCACGCACGCACGCACGCACACACACACACACACACACACACACACACACACACACACAAACACAAAAATACAAACATGCCAAAAAGACAGATAGACACAAGCTGTTTATTGCTTCTACATCCCCTGCTGCGTTTGGATGGACCCCAGCATATGTCTAAGATCTTCCCAGCATCTGTGATTAGGTCCCTGTGTGTGTATTCCCAGAACAACCTCAGGTCTTATTCTTTTAAAACACACCAGCTGCCTTCACTAGATTTTAAACCGCAAATCCTTACGTGTGCAAGGATGTGTTTGTCTGGATTTTGCTCTACCTCTGTTGTCTGTTAGCTTGTGTGACTCCTCACTAATGACAGGGTTGTAGGATGACAGTGTCTATCAGTCGGTCAGTCCAGCACTTTGATCTCGCTAAATATTGGCTGTGTTGACATGAAATGTGGTGCAGATATTCAGCGTGCCCAGAGCATGAAACCTTTGGTGATGCATGGACTTTTCCTCTAGAGCCACCATGACATTGACATGTTTTGTTCTAAGTGGGGTACAAAACTACATGATGGATTGCCATGACATTTTGCACACACTTTCATGTTGCCCACGGGATAAAGTGTAATAATAACTTTGGTGATCCCCAGATTTTTACCCTCATCATCAGGGCAAAATTTCACTTTGTACAATACTTTGGATTATGATTAAATGCCTAGAAAATAGCAACATTCCCGGTTAACATTATGTGCTAAACATCAGCATGTTAATGTTGTCATTGTAAGTGTGTTAGCATGACAACCACTGTCCATACCAACCACTATCGTGCTTACACTTACTTCTAAGGACAAACCACAAACCACAAACTTACAATTTGGATTACAATGAGCATTACAGCCTCACAGAACTGTTAGTGTTGTTGTTTCCTTTCTTTTATGTGACAGCAGAATCTCTGCAGCGCATGTACTGTAGAATGTATTCACAAATACACACGCAGATATTTTGTCCATGTGTTTGCATAATTTATTAAGTACGGAGGTAGAGAGAGTATAATGTCTTCAATGAGATATGGATGTGAGTGTTTTGTGTGTGAGAGGGAGAGTGTGTGATTGGATTGTGAAGCTGGGAACACTGGAAAGCTGCTGATTAAATGCGGATTCAAGATTCCGAAGGGAATTCTGCTCCAATCTGGGGGAAATGAAGAGCGAACAACACTAAGTGGATTAAAGAGAAAAGAAAAGGACAAAGACTGTGTGAGAGATTTGTCAGATTTCTCAGTTAACATAAAGTGTCACTGGGTGATAGCTTTTTGGAAACAAGAGCCAGGTGAATGAGATTTTAATCATCTAGCAGGTAGCATGACAGAATGTCTGCAGTGTTTTTAACTGTAGCTGTATATGTAATACAGACCCAGCTGGGGGCCAAACAGAAAGTAAAATGAGGAATATGAATGTAGACAAGTTGAACTGTATGCATTTCAATTTTTTATTTTGTTAGTTTGTCTTTTGATGTGTATGTGATGTGTGTAGCCTTAAACACAGGCGTTCCTGAGTGAAAACACACTACTACACACTGACATATGACTTATTATGGTCAGTAGGACATATCCTTCCAACACCCAAACAGGCATTGATGTGTTATCTCACTGAGGCTATACACCATATAATGCTATTACTGAAACTGTGACACTTCTGCTGGAGGAGTAACTTGCTGACATATCCAGTTAAATGACGACATCACACATTACTATGAGATCACCGTATTCCATGTCGCAGTTCACTGAATAGTTAAGGTTATTGTAGGATACAACAGAGACGGATCGCATCGCATCATACTCTCAGAACCATGCCCCACCACTGTTTTAGCTTATCTTACAGCAATGTAGTTTTTGGATATTTGACTGACCAGTGACAAAATGCTTGCTGCACACATAGACATACTGAGTGTCAGGATCCCACAGGGTTCCCATTCTCTCTGCTGATGCCATACGTATGTATCCAACTTTTGTCTTCTTAAAAGCTCGATTTTTTTGGTTCGGCAGCTGACATCTCTGTGCTTGGTTTGTGACCTCACTGATGATGTCGCAGTTGAGATATTATCTTATTCTTCTAGTTTTATGGTGGTTGGCATACAGCTTATTGGTGCATTACCGCCACTGTCTGCTCCGGAGAGTGGAACAGACGATAGACGTACTATCTACACCCCTTCAACCAAAAACTCTGCTCTGAAGCTCTCAGTTGAGATATTATTGTATTGTATACCGTCTTCATAACTGGTCACACCGCACTTCAACATCTCTTATGTTATCTGGGTATATAATGAAAACTTGACATG
Source organism: Gadopsis marmoratus (assembly GCA_036023855.1). Taxonomy (NCBI): domain Eukaryota; kingdom Metazoa; phylum Chordata; class Actinopteri; order Centrarchiformes; family Percichthyidae; genus Gadopsis; species Gadopsis marmoratus. Next base: position 588 of record JAVQJF010051613.1, on the reverse strand, counting down.
GCTTGATGATGTACTCCACATTCATGTAGTGTTGTGGATAAGTTATAGCAATCATCGGGTTCAGTTTTCAGCTAAGGTATAGAAGAGCTATGAGTCAGTTCCCTGGAAGCATCTATTATGTAACTGCTGGAACACCTTGACAAAGAAGCATAAACACCTCCTTATATTTGACCCACATAACACAGTCTTGTATTACACTGAAACTGTCTGCTTTCGGTGTATACACGCATGTGTGTTTACAATTTATCCTTGTTTGTGAAGGGAGTTGCTGTCATTTCAGACCTTTTTGTGAACACCTGCTTATCTCTCTGCTGTATTTGAGGCATTATTCAGTTCCACAGGCCTTTAAAACATTTCACCATGCAGGTGTATTATATAACACATGTTGTGATGTGAGCTTACAGGTGTAATTGAAGTATGTAATGATCTGGTTAATACCTATTTACAAAAATGTCACCCTCCTTCCTAGTGCCTAGCGGTTCAAGAACTCTGTACAATGAGGTGACACAGAAAACAGTGTTTACAGGTATCTGATGGTGTGTGGGGGGGGGGGGCCCGGGGGGGGGGGGGGGGGGGGCGGCGGGCGGG
>JAVQJF010051597.1:0-17456 GCA_036023855.1 Gadopsis marmoratus | reverse complement strand
TTTTATTAGATCTCTCTCCCAGACACACACACACACACACACACACACACACACACACACACACACACACACACACACACACATCAACGTACAGGTCTTGGCAGCAGCTGACACAGAGTCTGGCACTGAGGGTTGTGTCTTTCTGGTTGGAGTTTGGAACCACAGTGAGTTTAATTAGAGTGGAGAGGGACCACATGGCTGGATGGCGGACTGGCTGAGAGGCTGGGTACTGGAGAGACCCATTAAAAGCCACACTGTAAGATGCTAGCTGTAAGGAGAATTCACTGAAAAATTCACCAGCACACCAGTGTGCACACATTGCTAACATATTTATAGATATAGATACAGTAGCCACACAGCAGATAAGCCGCAGACGAGGATATAGTGAGCGGCTAGGTCCTTCCCAAACATGGGTAGGGTAAGGAGACGGAAGAAAGCTGTGTATGCACACATACGCATATTTACACACCCAGTGGGCATATTTCAAATACTATTCAGCATATGGACAGAGCGAGTACACATGTCAGCGGCATGCAGACCACATATTATGCTCACATATTTTAACATAAACCCAGAAGGAATATGAGCTTGCAAGCAAACCCAAATATGCACTGGAGTTAGCCAACTCCCGTCTGTTTTAACCTTCCAGCATTCCTCGCTAATCTGCACCATAATGGCACATCTGTCTTCTCTCATTCTCTATTACCTCCACAGAAATACAGTGCTGGTTTGATGGGGGAGCGGAGAAGGGGCGCACTAAATATATTCACGAACAAACAGCTGATCCATCCTCTCTTTTTAATTCTCTTTCTTTATGCATCCCTCCATCTATCTTCAACCCTCCCTCTCTTGATCTGTTTCCATAGGGGGCTGTCTTGCTTTTTAAGGAAGTGGAGTAGTGGTTTGTCTATGCTTTAGGGGGGCTGTATGTTACTATGGTGACAGACATAGAGGTTATTGTCATAGCTAGACAGGCATTATTGTTAAAAGCGGGAAGGAGGGCATACGAGGGTGTTTTTCAGGGGCAGGGGCAGGTCAGACATTGGAACAGTGCAAGCCAGGGGGTGAATAACTAAAGCAGTGGGCAGGCGGGGTAGATAGGTAGGTCACGTTATTATTGATTGCCTGACATTATGTGGACAGCGGGGGAGTCCGCAGAGACAGACGAATAAATTGTGGCTTGACATCAAAGTCAGGCTGCTGACATTGAGCCTGCAGGGGACAGAAGCTGTCCAGGGCTGGATTAGAAGTGGATAGATACACATAGGCACGCAGAGACGCAGACACAGAAATAAACAATGAGAACATTGTCCACATGTTACCTGATAAAACGGAGGCCGTAAGAGAGCTTGGAAACGACAGAATGGAACTGCAAGAAACGCTAGCCGTGAATAATTTCAATTTCAAGCTCCGTTTTTTTTGTATAAAACCACTTCTCATAAATTAGACATAAAAAAATCCAAAAATGTCTAACTCATTTACACATCAAGGCTCACAAGAGACTTTCAGAAGGTGCATTATTCCAATCCTCGTAAAAATCCAATCTGCTACCCAATACATTTTTCACATTCATTAATGCTTTCATTAAATCATTATTCATAGCTTGGATAGTGACGTGATTAGAAAAGAAATGGGAGAAAATAGACAAAATAATTAAGGAAATGAAGCTCAGGTTTAAATATTCAACATTCATTCTCCCTTTGACTGATTCTAGGGACACTCATGTGGTGACTCTGCAGAACAAAACAGAAAACATAACTGACAGGAGAACAAAGTCATCCGACAAGATAACCGCATGACTGTCCAAGATGATATATGTATTATCCTGTTAAGGCCACGCCTGCCACTGGCCTTTCATCTGTGAGCATCAGACCTGACACAGAGGGCACCATCCGTCATTGTCTGCTAAGTGATTGACTGCCCCATCTAGCTGGGGCTAAGCTAACCGGAGCCTGGTGATAATATCTGGAATGTGTGAAACCTGAGAAAGACAAAGCAACACACGTCGCAACCTGCACAGACCTGCAACTCCAGGAGATGGAAGATAGAGACACTGCGAGGGGGTGGAGGGTTGGGTGGGTGGTGGGTTTACAGGTAAGAGCTGGAGAGACGGCACAGTCAAAAACAAGCAAGGCAAAAACAGCGGGACGTCGTCATGGATGGAGAAAGAGACAAAGACGAGTGGTGGAGGGGGCGAGAGAGAGGGGAAAAGGTTTGGCATGACACGAGTGAAAAATGTCTCAGCCACATTCCCACCACAACGTTTGAACCCTCAAACACTTGAAGTCTCTCTCTCTTTAACCCAGCGGACCTGGCAGCATATTTGACCCAGTCGGTGCCACAACCTCCGCTGCTCACAGTGCTCATGTGGTGTTCTCTCTTTTTTTTTTTTTTTTTAACGTGTATCATATCCAAGGTCACACGCTGATGTGTGATGTTGTTGGCCTCCCATGAGATCTCACTGCAGATGGGCCCCTGACCCTGAGGGTTATGCTTCCTATTGCACCCAAACACTCCCACGCACGCTATCATTGGCCCTAATTTAAATAAAGCAAATTTACACTTCTGTAAGTTTTATGTTTTCCCACTGACATTTCATCAATATTGTCCCTTTAAGGTTACCGACACCCACCTCTTTTACTGACCACGGAAAACCAAAACCACGCCTGGATAACAAAGAACACCAGTTCAGAAAAGGTTCAAGCCAACTAAAGTGGTTATTTTTTATCAGTGATGAACGGAGAACGTATATAGTATGTATTATACTATTTTAATAATCATTAAATCCTTCAAGAAAAATAAAACCTGGCTCCAGTTTTCAAATGTAAGAGTTTGTATTGCTTTAAAATTATTCTAAAATGAATATCTTTGAATTTTGGACCACTGATCTTGCAAAACAAGCAATTCATCAACAGCACCGTGGGTTATTTTTTTGTTTTTTCTAAATGTTACTATTTTTCACATTTTACAGACTAAACATTATTTGAAAAGGTACCACACAGATTAACTGAGAATGAAAATAACAATTAGTTGCAAAACCTAAATGAGTTCAACTGAAATTCCTTTTGTCCATTATAGCTACCACTGGACACAAACATCAAGACATTCACTCGCCTAAAAATGCATCAAGCACTAACTGATTTTTGAAAACTGCTCCTCCATTCTTACGCAAACACACGAACCACGTGTTCAGTCAAGATACCATATCAAGAAAAACAATATATTTATGATGTCAGAATAACTCAAGAAAAGAAAACAAGTGGTGACGAGCAGATGGTGTCTGACAGGCAGAGATTACAGAGGATGACAGACACTGATTGAAAGAGAGCGAGACAGAGTGTGCAAATGTGGCCAAACTGGCACGAAGATGCTGTGCATGATCACCAGCATGCTAAGATCAATGGAAAATGAATCATAGGAAAGGAGTGTTTCAGGGTGTCTTTGTATCACTTTAATCATAGTTCCTGCATACCACAGAGGCAGACAGAGAGTGAATTGCTCCCCACTTACACTTAAAGTGTATCCTGGATGAACCAGCACCTTCCTTAAAAGAGCACGAGTGACGTCAGCGAATGCTTGGTGTCCGTCCAAGAGCTTTAAAATATGACTTTAGCTCCCAGCTCGAGCTCTGTCCTGCACACTGGACTGTGCTAGATGTATTTGTACATGCCTATGCACACCAGTCCTAAAACATAAGGCGGGGTTGCCCTGGCCTTCATAAAAAACTACTTACAATACAGTTGAGCATTGTTCACCAAGCTTTAGCCTGAAAGAACAGCCTGTTTTCGGTCCACGTAGATGAGTCTTCTTGTTGCTGTTTACAGGAGCAGATGGTCCAGGTAGGCGTAGTAAGTGTTGCTCCTTTAGGACAATGGAGGAAATAAAACATAAGGCAGGAAGACAAGCAGGATGAGAGTGTGTGTGTGTAAGGAGGAGGTTTCTGGAAGTTCGTGGGGGTGTTGAAACTTAACTATCAACACCTCTGCTACTCTGGCACCATCTCATCCCCCTCCTCCATCTCCAGGCATCTGGTAATAAGGTAGAGACGTTTGAGCATACTGTATCGAGGCAGAGGGAGGGAGAGTAGGGATGGGTGGAGAGAGGTGAGAACAGAAGGGTGGGGTTAGATAGAGGGTAGTGAGCTGCAGACCATTCAGTGCAAGATAAAGACAGAAAAGATTAAAACAAGAACTGCCTACCAGACTTCTTCACATTTCTTTGCCTTTTTTGAAAGAGACATTGGAAAGGGAGATCATTAAGAAATATTCACTTTAATTAAGCAAACGTTGCTGGAGAGAAAAAGGAAATGAAAGGAGAGGGTTGAAATGAAATGCACCCCATATATTACTGGGCATCATATGACTGCATTCATTGCTGCCAGCCTGTGCTTTCATTGTAAGGGTGGGGGATGGAGATATAAAAGAAACACAACTGAGATAAAAGCAGACATGACACTATTGAACTTGTTCAATTAGATGAACTCAAAGGCGGCGGCTGCGCTGCCTTGCTGGACCTCCCATCAGCATCACTCTTTCATTATTCATAACACTATGTCCAAAAGAAATCACAGGCTTGTTCATAAAAGATGTTTTATATACTGTATATATTATATATAACACAGGCACCGATGACTTAGAGCACAAGTAAGCTATTCAATTTACATTTGCAGAATTTCTTTCGTTATTAAGATGTGAGTCACCAGTGCGAGTTTTCCTCTGAGACTGTCCTTTGAGTCTGTATGTCACTAAATGTCATTTGAGAACAGTGTGCTTTTGTAATGCCTGGATTAGAATGACACAATCTGTGGTTGGGTTGGGGACCCTTGGGCGAATTTTGACATTTATGGTGGGGAGGGTACGAGGGTGTTTGGAGAGGGGTTTGCAGAGGCAGGCCAAAGCTTGTCCACACAGGTACTAGGCAGGAAGGGGTAGAGTGAGGGAAGAGGGGAAAGGACAGGAAGGAGGGGGTGTCTGTCAGCTCCAGGAAGAGGTGAGAATAACTAAAGAACTGTGAGCCGAGGAATGTGGAAGAGAAGTAAACCAAGTTGACGGACAGGAGAGGTGCAAGCTGTCTGTCATCAACAGAGCTCCAGAATTTTCCATTACTTCAGCTCTCCATCTCCAAGCAGAATGGTAGCTGGGGGGCAGAGAAGCCAGCCCTGTATCTCATTAATGAGCTGTGAGGCACAGGCTGAGGTGGCAGGCGAGGCAGGGAGACACATGGAGGCAACACTCCAGCTTAAGATTCAGCCGTGCACAAGTGAAGGCAGATGGGGCCCGAAAGACCCAGTAGATTGGGGAGAATGTGTTCCCCAGATTAAACAGGCATTATATACATTTAGCATACTAGAATCCAGATGCTCGCCACCCTCTGTTGTCATAAATCACACCAACTGGTTGCTTCATTCATAACATTTTGCAAATAAGTGGCCACATATGGGAGCTATGCCACAGAAGCTATCTTATCTGCACAAAGTATAGGGCTACAGCAGGGAAATGCTGCGCCTGAGCGCCAGGTTTGCCTAAATTGTAGTTATTTTTCTGTCGAGAACAGATACGGGCACTGAGAACTCAAAATTTGAGCAACAACAAAACTTGCCGAAATCACTGATGGCTGAACGTGCCCTCACCAGACACACGCACACACAAAAAAAAATCTGAAGAGGAGGTCTAAATAACACAAAGTTATTGGCAGTACATTACATGATTTCAGAAATTCAAACTCCTCTTCCCACCCACATGCATAATAACCTTATGTGACAACAACCGATAGCAGCTTCTGTATTTATCTGATAATTCATTCCATTTTGGATTGTACTACACCCAAAGCAGCTGCTGCAAACAAACAGAAGCACTGCAGTGTGTCAGTGTTACCGGCTAATATGGTTTACGGGCAGACCTGTGGACCGAGCCTGGCTCAAGCTGATATAGAGGCTTGTTTTCACGGTCCACAGCCAACTGACCAATCATTTGGATATTGTCTCATGTTTGTACTGGAGGCTTTGGCTGCCCTCTGTGAGTCAACTGACTGATAATCCACTGCAGGGGCTCTGACCACATAGTCGAGTGGGAACAGACTCAAACAAGAAAAAAGAAACAGCAGGCAGAGAGAGACGGAGGCGGTGGGCTGTGGTATAAGACATGGCGAAAAGACAGCATTTGGAGGGAGAGAGAGAGAGAGAGTGGTCGTTGAAGTAGTAGCAGGGGTGAGAAGAAAAACCAAGAACAGACGAGGAAATGGACGAAGGTAAACGTGTCAGAAGACAGGGGAGGGTGAGGAATGAGGACGCAGAGAGAAAGGAGTTCAGACGGTGTTGTAAGTGAACACATGCAACATGATCTTGAGTGCATGACCGTCCAGCTGTCTCCTCTTTCTCAGTCACTGCCGCCATTTCCTTTGTCCTGCTGAAAATGCTAACCATGCCCAATGGTCCGATATGAGGGAGGGAGGGAGGGAGAGAAAAAGAAACAAAGAAAGAAGCACAGTGTGGGTGGGTGAAGGAGAAAGTGTCAGATGAAGGACAGGAGGTCCTGTTCTGATACTTGGATACAGCCGACGCGAGGGAGGAGAGACCAGGTGGGAAGCCACAGGAAGACAAGTATGCCATTGTTTGGCTGCTACCAATGTAACCATAAGGTCCGAGTTCCCTCCAACTGCATGTCGTAGCATGTAGCATCTCTCACTGATTTACCAACAAAGTTAGCATTAGCTAGGGGTTTCCGCTACATACTGAGTTGTTTGCCCTGTCGTGCCGATGGTGAGCCCGGCTCAGATGCTCTCCTGAACCGTTACACCAACTGCCCCTAAACCAGTGCCAAACGGACACACACACACATACACAAACAGATGGGGCGAGGTTGGGAGTGTGTGTGTGTGGGTGAGGGGCTGCAGGATAGGGTGTAGGCAGTGGATGGTAGGTTTTTTTGGGGGGTTTTTTTGGCTGGCTTCACCTTGCCAACGTCCTTGCCAAAGAGAGCAGGCTCTGATTCTGACAGCCCGGATCATACACCACCAGCTGGTGAGCCAGGAGCCACAACCATGGCGGCACAAGATGACACAATTCAAACAGGGAAAGAGACTACCACCAATTTAAGACCCAGAGAATGAGAAAGAGAGGAATGACAACAATTAGAGGAATAAAAGGAGATGGTGACGCTACTGTTAGATGAAAACACAAGAAATAAAAGATTGACATCCGCAAATATTAACTTCATTTTAACATAAAGGCCATTTAATTGTCAAGAACAAAGGATGAGGGAGAGGGAGATAGAGCAAGAAAGAATGCAGAAGACAGAGCAAAGGAAAATGCCAGGAAGAAAGAGGTGGTTCTAGCCATGTGCCTGGCCAAGTCCACCACTGTCCCCATCACCAGCTGGCACTGCCATCGGTGTGGGATTGGACACACACCTATTTATAACGTCCGTTAAGTCCGGATTCCAGTTCGCGGTGGGGTTGCAGTAATGTTCACATGCTCCCAACATGACGGGTGAAGTGACGGGTGGCCACACACACACACACACACTGTCCCACACCCGCACCTAGCTGTCCGCTTTGTCACACACACACACACACACACTTTGGATACACATTCAAATACCCAGACAGCCCTTCTCACAAGAAGGCCGACGCACACACACACTGGCATACTTAAACAGCTGCATGCATACATGTATCCATCCATATTATACACAGTTTAAACATCGACAAGGACAAACCATTCGTCACCTTTTCACTGAGCCTCAACATGCTGCCCTCCTCCACTTGCTTCACTCTACACCTCCTCTCTCCTTCCTTTCCTTGCCTCTCCCCTCTCTCTCTCTCTCTGCTGTGTGTGTGTGTGTGTGTGTAATCAGCCCAGTATTAATACCTGCATTCCGACAGCCTGCAGGAATGTCTTAACAATGAAGCTTTGTTCAGGGGCAGAGAGAGAAAGACCTCACTGAAAAATACATAAAAACCGTGCTACAGCGAGTGAGTCTCAGGGCTGCGGTGTGCACGAACTGAGGCACTTTATGAACTGAGATGAACACAGTTGAGTGGAATACACTTGGCTCTCATGCTGCCTCTTAACACTTGAGGCCAATCCATAAAAAAAAAAAATATATCCACACTCATATATAGGTATATCAGTCAAGTACCACTTGTGAACTCTTTCGCACATACAGAGTCTATAAACCCAGGAAGCACAGGACAGACCACCATACGGCTAAACTATGCTGCTTTGCTGGTGTGTGAGAATTCAGTATTATAGTTCACTGACTGTTGATGGCATCATATTGTGATAGATTATATCTTGTTGTTTTACAAAGTGGTCCAAATTATATGTGTATAGTCGATATCACATGTACATAACTTGAGTCCCCAGAAAAAACCTTCATCGGCTACCCGTAACATTCAGAATACGATTCAAAATCCTCCTGTTGGTTTGTAAAGCACTCGCTGGTCTTGCTACACAGTACATCTCAGACATGCTATTAATTTATAACCCTGGCAGATCTCCTCCACGTGCCTAGAGCAATTTCAAAATCTGGTGAGATGGCATTCAGTCAGTATGCACCTAAATAATGGAGCAGTTTGCCAGTTGATATTAGACTTGCCCCAACACTGTGCTCGTTTAAAGACAAGCTGGTGACCTTCCCTTTAACCGGAGCATTCCCCTAAAAGAACACACCATATGTGTACGGTCTGCTCGTTTCTATGTGTGTACGTATATGTATTTCTTTTTATGTATATGTATGGATGTCTCGTAGTTTGCAAATATTTGCCCTTTCATCCTGTTTTTATGTAAATCACTCTGAACTGCTATGGTGCTATACAAAAGCATTTGAATTTGAACAGAAAATTAATCGGCAATCATTTTCACAGTCGATTAATCCTTTAAGTAATTTTTCAACCAAAAATGCCAAACATTTAGTTAATGTGTCTCAACTGTGGTCAATTATGTTTTGATCCCAGGGGCTTTGACCTATTGGAGGAAGAACAAAAGACATTTGAAAGCTTTGGTATTAGGAACCTCTGATGAGTATCTTTCAGTATTTTCTTTTTGACTTTTTATAGACCAAACAGTTAATTGATTTCGAGGAGAAAACTATCAGCAGATTTATTGATAATTTAAATAACCCATTAGTTGCAGCACTAGTCCAAATATAATTATTCCAAGCAAAAAGGAGCCATTGTATGTTTTGCTTTATATGTGCAACTTGTTGCTTTAATTGTAAAATGAATTACTTTATACGTGACCGACCAGCCTGGGACATTTCAATGTGGGAAAACATTCTCATTAAAATAATGATATTGATTTCCAGCTGTAAGTAGAAGCAAGACATAATAGAAAGCAGTGACATACTGAATACTCCATCATCCTCCCATCCTCCCTCCATCCCTCCTCCTGCCTGTCCCCTTTGTCAGGCATTATTACTGAAAACGTGTCCTCTCTGCCCCTGCCATTAACCAACCCCACCCTCACACACTGCTTTCAATGCACAGACACAAACACACACAGTGCAGTGCACACTCCAAAACTGCTAATTGACATGGGGAGTCGGTACATCTTTCATCATTCTCCACGGAGACAAATCTTGAAGTGTGTGTGTGTGTGATGTGAGTGGAGAATGGGATCAAAGGGGGTCCTCCGAGCTGCCTGTCCCAGACCTCTCAGCCTCTCTCATCACTCCACAAGGCAGCCAGGAAAGGCCAAATATCTACTGTAGTCTCCATTCACAATTACTACAACAGCACAGTACAGTTCAGCTGACTTCTGCTTGATAATCATTAAGTACGAATAATCATTAACTCAATTCGGTCTTGCTGCCACAACATGCCCGCCAGGGCAGAATGCATGATGCTCTCGAGGCAAAACACTGGGGTTATAATTACTTTATCCCATAATAACAAGAGGATAAATCAGTTAGGAACTCTGTAACTCTAACATTATCCCAGCAATAACTATCCATCACGTTTGTTGTTCTGCAGATTGCAAAGACATGGAATTGGGAATAATTTAGCCTGATGGAGTCATAACCCAATTGAATGCTATTGATTTTGGATTAAATATTCATATGGAACGAGAGAAAGCTTGCACTTTTTTTCCTGCTAGGCTGAATCAAAATGAAGCTATGTAACGTGACTCTCCTTGTATTATTGGAATATGGTCACAACTGATGAACAACACAGGAGATTCAGCTTTGAAATTGCCGGAAAACAAGTCTCTCAAATGCACTTGCCTTAGTGGATCTGCAAGGAAACTCAAGTGCTTTCCACCGCTGCTGCACCACAGTGGTGCAACTTTATAAATATTGTTACACCAGCAGGAAGTGACTGAGTGTTCCGGCTTGATTACTGTCAGTAGCTGAACTGTCAGACAAAACAATAAAAAAGAAAGAAAGATTACCTTCCCCTACTGTTAAGAAGCACCAGGGATTTCACACACCTAGTGGCTCCTTCTGTTCAGGCTATTGTGATGATTAGACAACACATGGTCGGGAGGATGCATGCATTTTGTGTCAGTCCCCGGCAGGGATGCGAGACCGATGACTGATGGAAGGTGAGGCAACGTTAGAGGAGGAGAGAGGAAGATGACTGATGGAAGGTGAGGCAACGTTAGAGGTGGAGAGAGGCAGATGAGTGTGAGCGATGTAGAGAAGGAACATTTACAGAGCTGGGCATGAAGTAGGCAGACGAGCAAATTCCTGGGAGAAATGTAACTTGCAGAGAAAAAGAGACTCACACTAAAGTTGAGAACAGGATGTGACTTGAGGAGAATATTAACAGTCAGAGCACGGTAACTTTACTCCTCTACTCTTCTCTTTCAAAGTCAAGTTCACACAGGCAGAGAGGAGAAAAGGAACATTTAGTGCTGTGGCCGTTGTTTCAGAGGGGCTCAGGTAAGCGAAACCGCAATAAAACAAAGGCGAGTTATGTCCTTAGGTGAGTTGCCAGACTCAGAAGCCCTGGAACCCGACACTGGGTCTGTTCAGTGACGACACTCCGGCCCAGCTCTTAGGTAGCGCGGGGAACCCCCTGTTTCTCACACTAGATTTCAGACATGAAGTCATAGTGAACATCCAACACACAGAACTAAACACTGGCATATGCTGAAAAGAATAGTGCTGTAATACAAATACCACCTCCAAACATGACACGCAACCCCTCTCCCCCTCCTCCGCCTTCCGCCACTCCTCTTCCTTCCCAGCGTGGAGGATTAACGTCTTCACTCCTGTCTCCCAGGTTCCCCCCGGGCCAGTTAAAGCAATAAGATCTCATTGTCAAACAGTAACCAGCCTCACTGGAGACTGGTTAACCGCCGCTGCTTAACCATTTACTAGATTAAAGTCGGGGGGAGGGTACAGGAATGTTCTCTGATTGATGGAAAAGGGTGATTGGACCTGAAAGGAGGTTTAAAAGAGCGAAGAGTAATCAGCGTGGTTTTGGCCTACCTTTGTGGCAGTGGTTTAAGTAAATTTGCTCACACAAACACACACGTGCACATATGTAAACACGGAACATTCTGCAGCCTAGTGAACTTTAAGTCACCCTTATCTCATGCTTATCATTGTGCGATACAGATAAGGGAAAGGAATCCCTTGAGGCTCCGCTGCCATATTTCTGAAGTCACTCTTTAGGAAGCAAGAATAACTGCGTCAGAGGTGCAGTCAAATATCTGTCCGCGGGCTTTTCTGAGATGTCAAAAAAAACAAAAAAAACTAGTATGGTTCACAGCAAACATGCAGATTTACAGTTTTGTCCTCCCAGGCCAAGCCAGTGGTGTGGAAAGACACAGGGTGGTAATGGAACCCAAGTGTGTGTGTGCATGTGTGTGTGTGTGTGTGTGTGTGTGTGTGCGTGCGTGTGCGTGCGTGTGCGTGTGAAGAAAGAGGGGTGTGACTGGGCTTTTTTGGAGGGGTGCATTCAACAACTGCTGCTGAGGCAACTGTTGATGTCTGAAAAGCAACAGCTTGCAGGGCCCCCAGAGGACGCCCTGCCAACCAACAGTCAGATGGAGGGTTTAGGGTTGGAGGGGCGCTGGGGTTAGGATTTCTTCCCTACTGCCAGGAAAATGATCCCCTTGGCCACAGATCCAGGCTTTTCCACGACATTCCCCATTCCTAATTGGTATTCCTCAATCCTGACGTACTCCGCCTGTCTGATCCTCACTGCTGCTGCTATCTCTGCCTTTATCACTTGTGTTCACGTTATTCCCCCCTCCGCTCGCATGTTATGACTGACAAAAACAACTGGACACAAGAGGCGCACCATAAAACCAATTTTTCTGTGTCACACACAAAGCATGTAGGCCATCATATTTGCTTGCTGTTTTACGGCACAGATTTGTACAGCGCGTGGAAAAAGCCCAAACCAATCCTGCTGCTTTGTATATTTCTACACCCCAAACATTGAGAAATAGAGGCTCTTATCCACTTCTTACTACAGCAGTCTCCTGCTAAATGGATTGGCAGCACTTAACCTCGCCTCCCGAAAGAGCTTTGTGAATTAAAAAATTTGCTCCAACCCTGAAATGCCCCCCCCCCCCAATTACATACACAGACGAAGAGACAAGGACACACGCAGGGAGATGTGGAGCCTCTTTTCAAGGCTGCATTTGAGATTACTCATCATAATCATCTTCCTCCCCTGAGACAAGACTGCACAATGGCAACACAATAGTCAGCTGTAATCATCTCTCATCCCATCCCTTGATCTCGTTCTGTCCGTCTGTTCTTCTCTGCCTCCTTCCTTCCTTCCTTCCCTCCCTCCCTACAACTCCCATTAATGATAAGACAGCACCTTAAAGCAACAGGCCAAACCAAAACAACTTCTGTTTCACCTTCTTCTTAATATGCATGACAATGAATGTTATTCACAATAATATCATTAAACAGAGACCCGGCCTCGGATAAGCGGAGGAAAATGGATGGATGGATGGATGGATGGATATCATTCAACTTTTTCACAACTATAAAACAACTTTAAAATCGAGATTCAACAGCAGCAGAGGCGGACACCATTCTGGATTGTGTTCTTTGGAAAGTGAACAGTGAACATGCCAAGCGGGGGAGGACGGTCATTCTTATTTTAACATCGTCAGTTTTGGCCATAAATCTGCTGAGGACAGGCTCTAGGGATGGGTGTAAAAAGCAAACACAGCCACTAAAACACAGCGGGTAATCTTCCTGATGCTACGCAGGGTTATTAACTGTGAACCAATCACAAGAGCACAGCGGTCGACACAGGCAAAAGACAACACGGAAGATCACAGCAGGCAAATACACGCACAAAGCACAACTGGGGGGAAAAAACGACTCTAAAAAGTGTCATCGTGAAGGACAACACCATAGAAAAGGTGGGGTATAAGAGATACAGACAGGGCATCTGGCAGACAGACAGAGATAAGAATGAAAGAGATGGAAACACAGACAAAGCTAATCTGGAGAAATACACCTTTTGCTTATGTATGAGTACCTGTGGACGTGTGTGTGTGAGAAATCACAGCTTTGGCTGCAGCTCTTTTGAAGCTCTTGTGGGGATACGAGGATGAAAAAGCGGTGGGATAAACTTTTCCGCCTCCGCTGTGAACCACATCAGTCTTGCTAACTGACTTCAAACCGGGATTAAGCACACGCATGCAACCTACCATCTGCTGATGCCCAATTGCGAGTGCTGACTGCCAACTCACCAGCTAACATCAGAGCGCTATCAAACTGCCGTAATGGACTTTAACGTGTCGTTCCGTGCAAATAATCAACATCATTGGGTATGTGAAAGGCTGGTGAGATCAAATCCCCCTTCTCAGCGCTCAGTGATTACTAAATGGACTTCCTAATACAAGTCAGCCAGAACGCGCACTTTATTTTAATGTTTAACTGGTGCCCCCTGGTTGTTCGGCAGAGTGAAACCCGTTCAAACCACAAGAATGCACCCTGGCTGTAAACAGACTCCAGCCTTGCACCTACAACACTGCCTCTTGATGGTGAGATAGAAGCCACATTGTGGCCGCTTGTTTGTACGTGGATTACTGCCTGTGACCTGTGGTGAGAGGGGGGTTTAAAAGCGAGAAAGGAAGCCCTTCTCCATGGAATTTGAGTTGATGACAAACAAACATAAACGTTACAGAGCGAGCTCCGACGCGTCCAGAGGAATGCCACTCGTTGCATCTCAGTGCTCTTCTCCGTCACTGTATCACACACACACAAAGTGGGGAATGAATCACCTCAATAACTACAGCCCCATCATTCCAAAGAACTCCCCCAGAGGCCTGAATGACAAGGGGGGCGAGCATGGACTCTCCAAAAGCAGCCACTACCAATCTGTCACTCTCAACACCTGAAGCATGCAGTTAGGGGCTTCCATGTATGTTACACACTATCTGTGCATATGTGTGTTCGTTTGTGACTGTGTGAGCGCACCCTTATTGCTCAGCGAACGCATGCTACCTGTATATTAATATTGTTGCAGTGACGCGTTCAGTGATGCACACATGTGCATGCTTGCAAAAGACTAAAACCAAGTGACCCAGGAGCGTTTTAAAAGAGGTCCCCCCCCCCCCCCGGCTTTTATCTCCTCATGGCTAAGTGGCCCTTTTTTTGGCTTAATACCATAATAATTACACACTGGCAGCAGGGGGTGCACTTTTGATGCAAGAAAGAAATTAAAAGCCAGGAAGTGACTGTGGGAATTACGGCGGCAATAGACAAAGAGGCTGACGCTGCGTGTTATACTTTAACACCCTGAACTTAGCTGATGCTTGTCACTACGATTCTTTCCACCTGCCCCTCACCACTTTGGAGTCTCTACAGTTTAGCTCAAACTCATCTGACCATTTGACTCTCCTTTTGTCTCTTTACCATAATGTTGCTTTGTTCTTTTTATCCCCCAAAACTTGAAAAAAATCCAAGTTAAGGGAGACACTAAGGCATTGCTAGAGTTAATGCTATTGCTTCCATAAAAAAAAAAACATACTCATTGTATTTGACCTACCTTACGTAACTTTGTACTTTCTAGCCTTGTAACTACCACATGAGGGTAGAGAGTAATGTGTTTTCTTCAACATCTGCTTGGACGTTGTCTAATTTGGAGAGACTGTGCTATCACAAACTTTAGACATCTAAAATGAACTTACATTTACACAGACATGCTGAGCACCATGAGGCGCCCCGGGCTGTCACGCAAAACATATTCGTGTGTCACAACTACTTAGGAATACGTAGTCACACTTACAGAAGATGACACACGGCTGGGCGTTCCGTGTCCCCTGGTTCTATTTGGGCCTAGTGTCCTACCATGTTCAGAGCTGACACAGCTGGAAGCTGCAAGTGTGTGACCAGTAATTGTGAGAATGTGGGCCTGTGTGACACAATCCCAACGAGGCCCAGCAGGAGCTGCTATTATTAGACAACGCTATGCTGGTGAGCGCGAACGAGAGACAGCAAGAGACTTCAGTAACAGGAGGGTTTAGCTAACTTTTTCTCCGAAGAAATCAACATTTGTAGCACCAAAGTCAAACGACGACTTCCCTTCCCTCATACTTCAGCGTGGGATACTTGGTGAGCTCAGCACCTGGAGCTGAGCCTTTAAATCAATGCACCGCGGCTGTACAGAGAGATGTGTGATCTCTGCATCCATCACTTACAAGGTGCTTTTCAGGAGGTGCCCGTTAAAAGGCTCCACGAAGGACAGACAGACAGCAAAGCACAACAGCCGTCTCTGAGGACGGAGAGGAGGGAGGGGTCAGATGTTAAAGGAGATCTGGGATATGAAGTGGCATAAAGAGGAGAGAAACTCTAAACCAGGTAAACTTGGAGGCGGCTGGCTGATATATAGAAAGCTATGTTTGTGTAAAATGAAAAGACGGGCTGCAAAAGTCGATGAGAAATATGAAGTGATGCAAAGAGAGAGCGAAAAGAAGAGACCAGAGACTGTAGAGGGAGGGGAGTCGCACCCCCCCAACACTCCGACCCCGCCCTTTAGCTCATCCTGCTTCTAACCACCACAGGCAGCCTGGGAATTAGAAATAACTTTCCCAAAATGTCCACGAGGCATTCAAGCAAATCTGATCTTCAACATGCACACAGCCACTGTCGGACCCACTGAAGGCTGTCGCATAATATAAAATATCAACATCAAAACAAGTAATGCATTTTTTAAGGGCATTCACTGAGTCACACTAACAGAGGTTTTAAAACACAGTGAAACCATAATCTCACCAGTGGCTCTGTAAATGGGACATGGGTGATAAAGTATGAGCTCAATAACAAGCTTGCAGAGCACCGCAGCAACTCCTTCAAATGAATGCATACTTTTTTTTTGGGGGGGGGCAGTAATCAAAAACTTTTCTTCGGAGGACATCGTATAAGGCCAAAGTTGAGTTGCTGAGGGCGAGGCGCACTGCCTGCGAAGGAGACTCCAGATCAGACATCAAAGACCTGGAAGCTGCACCAGCAGCCGTGGTCTTCAAAATAAAAGCTGAACACTTCTCATGTTTGTGTGTCCACAACTATTTTTGCTGTTGTTGTTGTAGATTTGTAATCAAATGTACACTTTGCCCACAGACGCAGGCTGCATTGTGGTGGTTTCTTTCGACTTGTGTTTAACTTTTGACAGTTCAGTCTGATCCTGGCGCCGTTTCACACTCGGCTATTATGGACTGGAAGCGGATAACGTCCTGGGAGCTAATTAACCTTCGAAACATCCCATCGCTTTTTTTGTTTTGTTTACTTTTTAGCAGATAAGCGAGCCACTGTTGAAACAAGTGTTCCGAGACGGGATTTCTGGATGGATCCGGTTCTGCACCTGCCACCGGCTGTTCGACAATAAAGAGCAAACCGCAGAACGCAACGTGCTTTGTAACAACTGACTGAGAATGAATCCGTGCTGCGGACGGACGGACGGGCTCGTCCTGTTCAGGCGGCGGACGCCTGAAGTCGAAGTGCGATGACAGAGCGACGCCGGAAAACCTGCAGCCCGAAGCGGCGACAAACTAACCGGCGCCGCGTCCGAAGCTTCCTGGAGCGACGAGCAGCGGCGGTCAGCCAGAAGCCGCAGCGGGAGGAAGGTGACTTCAGCAGCCTACCTTGGAGCGCGCAGAGCAGCGAGGTGCACAGCAGCGACGTGCGTCCGAACGTTATCCCGTCCATGGTCGCCTTCCAAACTTTTGTGGGGGGTGGGGGGGGGGGAGTTTTTCAGGGAAATGTATTCACTTTAGTTTCTGGTTGTAGAGAATCTGGCGGCAGCAGCAGGTCTTCTTCTTCCTTCTGTCAGCGGCCCAACGCTCTCTGGACGTCTCTCCCTCCCTCACACAGACATCTGATGCTGCTGCTGCTGCTGGTGGTGGTTGTCTGTCTTGGGTGATATATTTGCACAAAAGGTGACACCCCCCCCTTTCTCTCTCTCTCTCTCTCTCTCTCTCTCTCCAGAGATACTAAATCCATATCCTCTCTCTGCCAGACTAGTCATTTTGAGAC